>OW026522.1:13994298-14219641 GCA_932274085.1 Protocalliphora azurea
AAACCAAAAAAGCTTTTAATATAAAATTCCTTCCTTCTTTAATTTAATTCCCCCAACAAACCTCGCTTTCCACCCATTACATATTTCACTCCTCTCATTTTTTTTTCTTACCACAAACATCTCTTCCACAATCTTCACACCTGCGTTCTTCTAACCATTTGTGCTCTGTTTTGCGCCACCACTGTACTCACTTTCTTCATGTCTCTCAACAACTTACACTCCTCCGTTAAAGCTTCTTTTTCCGACATTTTACGCTCTTGTGGCTTTAAAGTCGCCAACGAAGCATCATGATCACTTTCGCTTTCATCGGCAAATTGTATATCATCGATAGAGAGATAATTTTGTAAATCACTTGGTGACTTAACTACAGATGTTTCCTTTTCTATATAGGAACCATTCATGGAATCAGTTTCTAATATTGTAGCTGGTTCCATTAAAGGCTCACGTTGTTCTTGTGTTTGCACTAAATTACGTGCGGATCTTGTTACATTGAGGTCATTTAAGGGTATCGATTCTTTATGCTGGCCCAAAGATAAAGTAGATTTAGATTGTTGTTTTTGTTGTTTGCGCTGTTTACGCGTTAGATATGGTGTCGATTGTTTGGACGATTGATTAGAATTGGACGATATGGCTTTTTTGATGAGACAATTTTTAAAATCTGTCTCACTAGGAGTGGTTGCTTTCGATTGAAAGTTACTATTAAGCGGTGATGTTTCCTCAGAAGTAGGACTGGTGTTAGTGGTAGTATTGCTGGAGTTAGTATTACTATGAGGCGATAGATAATGACCATATTTGGGCATTTTTATTTCCTCATACAAAGGTTGAGTCTCATCAGGTTCCTGTGACGGTTCAGGTGTTTTATCTTCATCTCTATCGGGTGAGTCGGGTATATCATCAAAGGGTGGTATCCATATTAAATAGGCAGGATCCATGCCCAAATAAGAACCCGGAGCTGCACCTGCATTGGTTACATTATAATCATAGTAATCCAGTTCGAAATCTTCCTGGGTACCTAAAGAAAATTCTGAACCGGGTCGTGCTAATAGTTTTTTGCGATTTTGCTTCTCTTTGTTTTCTTTGGGATTTGTGCTGCGTATCGTGGCCGAACTTATAATACTAGAAGCGGGTGAATAGCAGCCCTGGAAATAAGAAATCAATTTAATGTTTAATATTCTATTTTTAATTAAAGTAAACCTTTGCTTACATTTGTCAAATTCACACTGGCACATCTAGATTTTCTTCTGGGCGCTATAGATTTTATCGATTCACAGTCTGTCTTCTCTTCCAAATAGGAATTAGTCATTTTTAGCGTTGATGCATCATAACGCTCCGAATATCTACTCGAATGTTTTGTATTCATTGGTGGACTATTGCAAATAGAGGACATGCCTGATGATATAATACTTTCGGTATCTTTACCACTATCTTTGCGTGTTAAAGTACCACAGCTCCGGGGATTAACATCGTCCGTATTTGATTCATTGGCAGTGCCGGACATAACATCTTCGATGGATGGCGAGTGACTTAAGGATTCAGTGGTGGGTGATACAATTTCATTGCGTAGTGTAACTATGGAACCGTTGCTGCCGAATTCCTCAACGCTGTAGAATGAAGGATTTTGTAAAGTATTAGTTCAGTTCTAGTTTAGTTCTTGTTTAGTTCTTGTTTAGTTCTAGTTCAGCTCTAGTTCTGTACTAGTTGAGTTCAGTTCTAGTTCAGTTCCAGTTCAGTTCTAGATCAGTTCTAGTTCAGCTCTAGTTCAGTTCTAAAACAGCTCTAGTTCACTTCTGGTTCAGTGAATTCAAAAAAAAGTTATAGTTCAATTCTAGATCTTTTCTAGTTCTAGTTCAGTTGCAAATCAATTTTAGTTCAGTTCGAGTTCATTTAATTTAAGTTCAGTTCAAAATCAGTTTCAGTCGAATTTTTATTCAATGTTAGTTAAGTTCTACTTCTCTTCCAAATTCTCCATAACGACTCACCACTTAACATTTGACTCATTAATTTCTGTTTCTCTGACCAAATTCCCAGCTCAATACTTTCTTCTAAAATAGTTCAGTTGTAGTTGAAGTTCAGTTCTAATTCAGTTCTAGCTCACTTTTAGTTAGGTTCTAAATCAGTTTTGGTCCAATTTTTATTCGGTATTAGATAAGTTCAACTTCTCTTCTAAATTTTCTATAGCGACTCACCCTTTAACCTTTGGCTCCTTAATATCTGACTCATTAATATCTAGTTCAGTTCGAGTTCAGTTCTAATTCAATTTTAGTTCAGTTCAAAATCAGTTTCAGTCCAATTTTTATTCAGTACTAATTAAGTTCTACCTCTCTTTCAACACCGAATCACCACTTAACATTTGACTCATTAATTTCTGTCTCCTTGGCAAAATTCCCAGCATCAATACTTTCTCCTAAAGCAGTTCAGTTCTAGTTAAAGTTTAGCTCTAGTTTAGTTCTAGGTCTAGTCCAGTTCTAGTTATTTTTTTCTGTTCTCTTTCAGTTTTATTTCAGTTCTAGTTCAGTTCTTATTCAGTTCTTCATCAAGTTCAGTTCTAGTTCAGTTTTATATCAGTTCTTGTTCATTTGTAATTCAGTTCTAGTTCACTTTGAAATTATTTATACTGACTCACCACTTAACCATTGGCTCTTTAACATTTAACTCATTAATTTCCGTCTCTCTAGCCAAATTCTCAGCATCAATACTTTCTCTTAAAATCGAATGTCTTAACTGATGCTTGGGCCTCATTTTAACCATATAAATTACCTCAGAGATTAATGTAGTAGTGCTTACCGCCCTAGAAGGAGGACTTTGTAAAGAACTCATGCTTTCATGAGGTGTATGTAATCTAGAGCCTTCATCACGACGTTTGGCTACAGCTAAATGATATTTTCGGTAGCGTACAACATATTGAGCTCCTAAAAATTAAAAAGGTAAACAAATAAATAAATAGATTTTTCAGTTAAAAAAAAGGAAAAAATTAAAACTCATGCACTTACCTAACAAAGCACTTATCAGTATTATAATACTGGCAAATACTACCGCACTTAAATGCACCAATGTAAATTTAGATTTCATTTTAGGTTTCTGCAAAAAAGCTCTGCCCTTCACTGATAAACGTGTAGCAGCCAATAATGTTTCTGAAGACTCAGAGGAATTTTTAACTAAAAAATTTTAAATCAAAAAACCCCAATATTAAAAATGTCATCATTACCATTATTGCTACCACAAAAACCTAAAGCAACAAAACTTACCAATCTGTTCAACATTCGCCAAAAATCCTCCTGTACATATTAAGCCAGTGTGGATATCAGTATTGTTAACCTCTTCACCCGCATAGAATTCTAATAATAATTGTGCTTCACTAGATTCCAGTGAAACAGGTAAATTCCCACTATATGCATTACCACCTCCTCCGCCTCCACTGCCACCACCACTGCCACCGACACCAATGGTACCACCTTGCATTTCTATCAGTAATGTTGATGATAACGATGGACCATCACGTATCTTTATATATTGCGTAGCACAGGGTAGACGTAGAAAGTTTAGCTGCAACGATATTGTCTCTTCACCGTCAACCTGCAACAAAAAAAAAAAAACAGAAACAAAACACACATAAGAAATTTAGCACATATATACCCAGAGAAATACATATGGATCAATTAAATGTTATTTTTTGATTGGCATTTGAGACAATAAAATTGAAAAAAAGAGTATTAAAAACAAAAGAATTTAAGAAATTATAGGAAGCATCATAATGTCTGTTATAAATGTACAAAATTGCAATAATATTTGTGCTGAATACCCAACAACGTCATCAACAGAAGCATCATCCATATATCGACTAAAGTAAGTAAACAGCAGCAGGAGAGGGAGCATAGAGGGAAAAACACTGACAGTGTTAATTCCGTTTTTATGCTCCTGGGATAATTGTATAAATTTCATTATACAACTGACACATAAACTACAGTTTTTTTTTTTTTTTGCAAAACAAAGATTAATTCAATATATATGTATGTGTGTGTGTGGTAATATTTAGTAAACCCAGTCAATACATAGAGCTGTGTTTAATGTGACAACTAGAGACTTTTGAAGGTGAATGATTAATGGATTTTTAACGCAGAATATTTAAAACATTAAAGAATTTTCATTTAAATGAAAGATGAAAATTAAATTTAGCGGAATACAAAAGCTACAAAAGGTTCCAAATGCATTGAGGAATAATTTAATTTAATCTAAAAGAGAACTGAACTAGAACTAAACCAGAATTGAATTAGTGCTGAACTAGAACTGAACTAGAATTGAATTAGTGCTGAACTAGAACTAAAGCAGAACTGAAATAGAACTGCACTAGAACAAGACTAGAACTGAACTAAAAATGAACTAGAACTGAACTAGAACTGAACTAGAGCAGAACTAGAATTGAATTAGTGCTGAACTAAAACTAAAGCAGAACTGAAATAGAACTGAACTAGAATTGAAGTACTACTGAACTAGAACTGGACTAGAACTGGACTAGAACTGAGCTAGAACTGAACTAGAACTGAACTAGAACTGAACTAGAGCAGAACTAGAACTGAGGTAAAACTAAAATAGGACTAATATAATATAGAACTGAACTAGAATTGAATTAGTGCTGAACTAAAACTAAGCAGAACTGAAATAGAACTGTAATAGAACAGTACTAGAACTGAACTAGAATTGAAGTAGTACTGAACTAGAACTGGACTAGAACTAAGCTAGAACTGAACTAGAACTGAACTAGAGCAGAACTAGAACTGAGGTAGAACTAAAATAGAACTAATATAGAACTGAACTAGAACTGAATTGAATTAGTGCTGAACTAAAACTAAAGCAGAACTGAAATAGAACTGTAATAGAACAGTACTAGAACTGAACTAGAATTGAAGTAGTACTGAACTAGAACTGAACTAGAACTGCATTGAGGAATAATTTAATTTAATCTCAAAGAGAACTGAACTAGAACTAAACCAGAATTGAACTAGTACTGAACAGAACTAGAATTGAATTAGTGCTGAACTAGAACTAAAGCAGAACTGAACTAGAACTAAACTAGAGCAGAACTAGAACTGAGGTAGAACTAAAATAGAACTAATATAGAACTGAACTAGAACTGAATTGAATTAGTGCTGAACTAAAACTAAAGCAGAACTGAAATAGAACTGAACTAGTACTGAACTAGAATTGAAGTAGAGCTAAAGTAGAACTAAACTAGAACTGAGCTAGAACTGAAGTAGAACTAAACTGGAACTGAACTAGATTTGAAGTAAGAACTGAACTTGAATTGAACTAGAACTGCACTTGATATGAAGTAAAACTGAACTAGAACTAAACTAGAGCTGAACTGGAACTGAAGTAGAACTAAACTAGATCCGAGTAAAAACTGAAATAGAACTTAACTAATATTGAACAAGAACTAAAGCAGAACTAAACCAGAACTGAAATAGAAACGAACAATAATTGAACTAGAGCTTAACTACAACTGAACCGGTACTGAACTAGAAGTAAAGCAGAACTGAACTAGAATTGAACTAGAACTGAACTAAAAATGAACTGTACTAGAACGGAACTAGAATTGAACTAAAACTGAACTAGAATTGAACTAGAGCTTAACTACAAACTGAACTAGAACTGAACTGGTACTGAACTAGAAGTAAAGCAGAACGGAGCTACAATTGAACTAGAACTGAACTAAAAATGAACTGAAAATGAACTAGAACTGAACTAGGAATGAACTAGAACTGAACTAGGAATGAACTAGAACTGAACTAGAGCTGAACTAGAACTAAACTAGAGCTAAACTACAATTGAACTAGAACTAAACTAGTGCGGAACTAGAACTGAATAAGAACTGAACCTAAATTGAACTAAAACTAAACTAGAACTGAATTCAAACTGATTACGAACTGAAGAAAAACCTAAAAAAAATTGAACAAGAAATCAACTAGAAAATTTTTATGAATTATAAATTTCTTTCCAAATCATTAGAGCAAACATGTTAAATTCATGATTTAACCTTTTTCTTTTTTTTTCTCTCAACTTTTTAATTTTGTTGTTAGTTTGAGTTTAAGATAAGGAGTGTGTGTGCGTGTAAGTAATTGTATACACATTAAAGGTTACAGGGGCAATAAAAATAAATTGTTGGTATAATTTTTGCAATTCAATACGTGTCATCGAAATAACGAATACAACCATAGGAAACATATACTCATACATAAACTTTAAGCAACCACATACCCAGCAGGAAAATATCTTAGTGCTTCATCCCAGCAGGCCTTTGTGAATGCCTCCATACCTTTTCGACAACATTTTAAACATTTTGTCTTCTATGAAGATTCCTCAAGGAAAGCTCGGCTTCCTGTACTAATTCTTGTTTCGCTTCCATTAGATGTGAAGCAGAAGGTGTATTACACACTTATTAACTTTCTCATTACAAACGGAAATATATTTAATTGCAAGACTTACAAAGTTCAAAATTATTTAGTCTTATTTTAAGTGTCGTTAATGAAGGTAGTCCTTTTTTTAATACAATTTCAGACTCTTTTGTAATAGCATTGCACATAAGAGAGCATATTTATTTGAGGACAGGTCCTTACTTCTCGCTTTTTTTTTGAAAGGATGAAAGGAAGGTCTTGCTTTCTCGCTTCTTTTCGAAAGGGAAAAGGGAAGACCTTACTTTCAATGATACGCCGTGTAAAAAAGAAAGAATACTGGGTTGCGAGTGGCAGGAATTATGGCTGCTAAATAAAGTATTTTAAAATGTCTTTTTAGCCCTCCTTTTTCCGACTGGGTACTAACAATCAGACGCTTATATACTCCTGAAATATTTAATACGTATTTAACTATACGCACACTATTTTCCATCTACCCACATAAGTGAAAAACCAAAATACCTTGACTTCTAAATACTCTTACATGAAAAACTTTAACTAATACTATTGCCTTAACAATCACACAAAAACACCCTCAGACACATATACTAATTTATAAAGTATTTGGGAAAAAAAGGACTTCTTTACACATGATTCGTTAAAAGTTAAAGCGATGTTTGATGAGTAAACTACTCCATAAGGGTGCAATGACTTTAAAACATTGAAAAGCCCATTACCTAATATTAAAACTTCGGAAGGTATGAAAATGAAAATAATGATAAGAAAAGTATAAACAGAAGGAGTGTATGTGTGTGTGTGTGTATGTGTGTGAGTGAGTGTCAGTAAATACGAGAGTATAAATTTAGAAGAATAGATAAAGTTGTTAAGGTTTTTGTTAAATTTACTAATACATGTCCATGTTCTTTTTATACTTAACAGAACAACAAATAAGTTCAATATTGTAGTAAAATATTTATATGAACGTATAGAAAGAAGTAAGTCTGAAGTTCTATTTTATAACAGCATTACCTTAGTGTATGTGTATTAGTGTATAATGTCAGTTAGTTGGTAAGTAAGCAAACGGTTGAGTAAGAGAGAAAAGTGAGTTCTTGGAAAATGATTGCAACGAAAGTAATGTAATTTCAAGTAAATTTTGTCGTTTACACAATGTAAATCCATTTTAATAGAATTGAACGTATTACACTTACACAGAAATTTTATACACTCAAACATTTTTACATACTAATATACAAGAAAACTTAGCTATATAAAATAAAAGAATAGCATAAGGACTATTGACAAGCATGTTTAGGTCAATTTTCTTTTGTGAGATTAAATAAAAAAAAAATTTAAAAGTACTAAAGCAGGACTACAAAATGGGAATAAAAGGGAAAGACTTATAAAGTTATATTATTCAAAAGAGAGGGTGACTTGAGAAAGCCAAGGAAAGGAATTAAACAAAAATTGGAACAAAACTAGAATTAAATTTAAAAAAAAAAGTGAAACAGAACTTGGTATGACATAGAACTGAAATAGACTAGAACTGAATTAGAATTGAACTAAAACTATACTAGAACTAAAATAGAAATTAACTAGAACAAGTAAACTAAAACTGAACTAGAAGTGAACTAAAACTTTACTGGAACTAAAGAAGAACTGATTTAGAACTGAATTAGAACTAAACTAGAACTGAACTAAAACTGAAATAGAAATTAACTAGAAGTGAACTGGAGCTGAAGCAAAACTGAACTCGAATTTAACTAGAACTAGAACTGATTTGTAAATGAACAAAAACTAAATTGGAACTGGACTAGAACTGAAATAGAAATTAACTAGAAGTGAACTAGAACTAAACTAGAAATGAACTAAAACTTTACTAGAACTGAATTGGAGCTGAACTAGAATTGATTTAGAAATGAACTAGAACTAAACTAGAAATGAACTAAAACTTTACTAGAACTGAATTGGAACTGAACTAGAATTGAACTGGAACTGAAGTACAACTGAACTAGAATAAAACTAGAATTGAACTGGAACTGAAGTAGAACTGAACTGGGACTGAGTTAAAACTGAACTAGAACTGAACTGGAACTGAAGTAGAACTGAACCAAAACTGAAATCGAATTTAACATAAATGTACAAGAACTAAACTGGAACTGGACTAAAACTGAAATAGAAATTAACTATAAATGAACTAGAACTAAACTAGATGTGAACTAAATGGAACTGAGGTAGAACAGATTTAGAAATCAACTAGAACTAAACTAGAACTGAACTAGAACTAAGGTAGAATTGAACTAGAACTAAACTGGAACTGAACTAAAACTGAAATAGAAATTAACTAGAATTGAACTGGAACTGAACCAAAACTGAACTCGAATTTAACTAGAACTCACTCATTTACCAAAAACTAAACTGGAACTGGACTAGAACTGAAATTGAAATTAACTATAAATGAACTAGAACTGAACTAGAACTAAACTAAAAATGAACTAAAACTTTACTAGAACTGAACTGAGATTGAGTTGAAACTGAACTAGAACTGAAGTAGAACTGAACCAAAACTGAAGTCGAATTAAACATAAATGAACAAGAACTAAACTGGTACTGGACTAGAACTGAAATAGCAATTAACTATAATACTAGAACTGAACTAGAACTAAACTAAAATTGAACTAGAAGTGAACTAAAACTTTACTAGAACTGAAATGGAACTGAGATAGAACTGATTTAGAAATGAACTAGAACTAAACTAGAACTGAACTAAAACTGAACTAGAACTAGAACTGAGCTACAACTTAACTAGAATTGAATTAAAACTTTACAAGAACTGAACTGGAACTGAGCTAGAAATGATTTAGAAATGAACTATACTAAACTGGAACTGGACTAGAACTGAACTAGAACGAAACTGGAACTGAGCTAGGACTAGAACTGAATTAGAACTGAACTGGAACTGAACTACCACTGAATAAGGACAAAACTAGAGCTGTAGCCAAAAAGAATCAATATATTATTTTTGTTTTAGAATTTTCTCAAACTTATCACACCACCCTCGGTTCAAAAAGGAACAAATGGCTCGAATAAAAGCACATACAAACTATGGTTGCTTGCAAGCAGCAAAGTGCTATTGATAAATTTGCTCTAAAATACGAAATAAATATTTTCTATATAAAAAGTCTATTTTCTGTTCATTGTCCTTGCTCTAATGCCTTTGTCCTTTTCTCCAAACACACGCACACACACACACACACACAATGAAAATCTCTAAAAGAATAGAATTTTTACTTAAATTTAATAAAGAGTA
This sequence comes from Protocalliphora azurea, assembly GCA_932274085.1. Lineage (NCBI taxonomy): Eukaryota > Metazoa > Arthropoda > Insecta > Diptera > Calliphoridae > Protocalliphora > Protocalliphora azurea. The sequence continues at coordinate 14,003,992 of OW026522.1, forward strand.
CTTGAAATTCGTATTCTTTTAATCTATTAATATTCCTTTATTTTATTTTTTGTTTTTGTTGTTTTATCTATTCGAGTATCCTGTTGTTTGTGATTGTCATATTGTTCTATACCATATGAAATATACATATTATATATGTATAATTTTTTTTTCTTTTATATAGTCATAAATTATTCTTAATATTTTGAACAATTTCTTTTTCTTTTTATGCTGTGTATTGGATTTTCTAACATATATATAGTCAATATTTTTATTTATCCTGTTAGTATCCTTTTTCCTGGCATTTTGAGCATGAGCTGCTGGCTGGTTTTGTAGTTTTTATTATTTTAATTTATTATAGAATTTATTTTTTAGTAAAAGCAATAGCATTCCATTCATTTATTAAGTCTCAGAAATAATGTGTATGTGTAACGCTATCAGCACCACCATCAGTTAGTTACTCTCCAGGGATCAATAGTTTATTTATGTCTTAGGGTTTATTGAAATTTTTTTTTCTAATTTCTTTCTTGCCAGATTATTAAAGATTTAAGTTAAGGAATGTTAGAAAAAATTCTTTACAAGAAAGTTTTAAGGAAAAATTTGATACAAAATTCGAATATTAGTTAGGAAAATCTTATAAAAGAATTTGTTTCCGTTAAAATAATATAAAATGTTAGCAATTTTATAATGTGAATAAATAAAATAATATTTAATTTTATTATTAGTTAGAAACTGTCTCTGGCTGGTAGCGAATGTTAAGTTATTTGGAAAATCTTAAAATGTAATTTATAGCAAATCAGTAAAATGAATAATAAATTCAGAAAATTAAATTAAAATTCATGATATTTCAATAGCCATGAACATAGAGTAGAACTAGAAGATTATGTGAGAGAATAAAATAATAAAATAATAACTCTCTTCACACATATCGATACTATGTGAATTCATTACACAAAACAAATTCACCATACAATTTTGACAACATAAATTTAAATAAATGGAAAAATATTTTCAAAAATTGAGAAATAATATAAAAAAAGATATGCAAGAGGCATTAAAGAATTTCTTTTTATATTGATAGGCCCATGTATGACTTTATACATATAAGACTTCTTTAAAATATTCCCCCGTCTTTGCACGGTGAGTCCATGTGGTTATTCAATTTTTCAATAACCGACTGCGACTTATTGTCATAGATTTAGGCCTTAAAGGGGGGTTAACAAATTACACAAGGCAACAAAATCGAAAATATTTATTTGTACCACAAATATGGTGCAAATTTTAAATTCTATGGAGAGGGATTTAAAAAAAATTAAGTAAAATTATAAATTTTTTTTGGACGTTTCTCCACACAATTAATAATAACTCAAAAAGGCTTAGTCCGATATTATTTAAATAAACTTAGAAAAATTGAAATTTACATAACCTTTAATCCGTTTATATATTGCGTTTCAATAGCGTTAGTAGTTTCGTAGTTATAATAAAAAAAAATTAAGCAAAAAATATATTTTTTACGTGAAAATAGCAAAATTTTTTGTTTAAAAAAAAATCATGAAAAATCGAAAACGACAGAAGATGAAATTTTTGGGATTCTAAGAACAATAAACGTAGATGATATAAGACCAAAAGACATCAAATATAATGCAAAACAACTGACATCAATAATCACTACATTTATAAATTCCAGTATTAACAGCTCAACTATTCCCAAAATGTTAAAAACTACGATAATAAGACCTATTCACAAAAACGGAGTCAAAAATTATGTAAATAACTGCAGACCAATAGCCAAACTACCGATTATTAAAAAAGTCTTGGAGGAAGTAATAGTTAGGAGATTAAATGAATATATAAAAAATCATAATATAATCAATCCTAGCCAATATGGTTTTCAGAAAGGAAAAAAATATAAACAAACTTTTGGGAAATTTTTCGAATCATATCAACAGATGCCTTAGCGAACACAACCACTGTTTAGTATTATTCGTTGAGTTTAGTAAAGCATTTGATATTCTGGAACACAAACACCTGTTGGAAATTTTAGAAAGGTATGGTATAGGTGGCAATTGTTTAGACTGGTTCACGAATTACTTAGAACTTTGGTCATATAGAGTAAAAATTGGCAGCAGTTTAAGTGAAGAAACTTTTTTAGACAATAATGGTGTACCTCAAGGTTCAAAACTTGGTTCAATTCTTTACCTATTATACATATTATAAATGTAGTAAAAAATAGTACAATAGTAATACAATATTAGTATGCAAAAAGAACATCGAAGATGCAAGCAGACTTATGCTTATGCTATGAGTTAAATATAATTTCAAAATGGTGCTATGACAACGGTCTAATTATTAATGCCTCAAAAACGAAATTGTTGCACATCAAGCAACCCCATCTTTTAAATCATGAATTAACTAATTCATAAACCATAACGAACAATGCCTACACAATACAAACGCTCCTAATACAGACACATGTAACTCACGCATAGAAGTAGTTAAGTCGTTTAAATATTTAGGAGTGCACGTAGACGAAAATTTCAAATGGTTCACGCATGTACAATATCTTCGAAAAAAAAACTAAGATAAGCTGCATATAGTCTATTCCACTTGAGCAACTGTATCCCTTACACAGTTCTCAAACAGGCATATCTTTCGCTAGCCGAATCTTATATAAGACACGATATTACAGCGTGGGGAAGTTTAACATATTGCAGTAGCTTACAACAAACTCAGAACCGAATACTCAAAATTTTGCTGAAAAACCAACAAACACAACAAGCAACAAATACAATACAACATGATATATGGTAACACAAACAACAGCACGTTCGTGAATAATAACACTCTTGTCAACAACACACATACTAGCAAAAACGCAAGCATTGACAACAACACGTACTTCAACAACACGTACGCTATTAATACTACATACGTCAACAACAACACACACCTCAACAACAACAACTGTAAGGAACCTCCGTTTACCCGGGTTTGCAGCTGAGATAAACTCAGTCGTGTCCAAGGTTCTTACATAAAATAACAACACTGATTTGTTTTAATTTATTTTTTTTTTTTCTTTGATTCTTTATTTCTTTTATTTTTTACCAACTTCTTTTCTGTGGAGACAGTGCTGTTTCGTGAAGCCTCCGTGTCGCCTTGCCGGTTCTACACCTTCTATTTACTACCTCCTATTTACTACCTCCTATTGAATATTAAATCTTGGATGTAATCCGAGATTTTTTCCTTTAGTCCCTATATTTTCCAAGTGAAAACTTCAAAGAAAATATTCTACCACTTATCCCTGAGCAGTGCTTATCTCCTACCACTTCAAACAGATTGTAAACCTTGTTGAAGCTTTTAATCTTTCTGATTGTAAATCAGTATACCCTACGTTACCAACTTTATTTATTTCTTCCCCTAACACTGCTCTGTTAGTTCTTTTATTTTTTATTAACCGGCTACTCACCACGTCTGCCTTGTTCGCTGACCAGCACCCCCAGAGAAAAGAGAAGCACATTTTAACTTTCTGCTGGTTTATATATGTTTCTTAAAACTAATATTATTGCAGTTTTCCTGCACTTTGTTCGAACCGATAGCGGTTGTTGCGTCGAACCTTCTCTTCTTTTTTATCTCCTTTATGTTCGCTGCTATAACAGTTTCGTTGATCTGTGTGTGAGTGTCTGTGTTTGTGGCTTCTTGTTTGTTTATTTTATCTCCTTCTTGCCTGCTGTGATTTGAACCCTTCCTTTGCTTCTCTGCTCGCTGCTTCTCTTATACTCCTGTGTATTTCTCACTTGCTGCTTGTCCTCTCTACTGTTGTGTTTTCACTTCTACCTCCGAGATTCGTCAGTTCTGCTACTCGCCTGCTCAGCTGTGACTATGTAGGCATTGACGTCTTCACTTGGCTTTTCTCCCTGCTGCTTTCTACTGCTACTTCTGCCTGTTGCGTTTTCATGTAATTAACTCTTAAATGGCTGGCATGGCCATTTAAGGTCAAAACCCTCCACCTGCCCCTAACCAGACTGCTTTGCCTCCTGTGTACCCCATCGACCTCCTGAACATTTCGTTCCATCCTTTACCCTATCGACCTCCGAAACACCTTAAATTAAAAGAGATTTACATAGGCGAATGTAATTCGCCCCCCATCTAGATGGATGTACTCCATCTCCCGACCAGTAAAACGCCAATGTAACATTTATTTTATTCTTGTATTTACATTTCAAACAGTTATTCTTTAACGATTGTGTGGGTCAAAATTCCAAGAATTTTGATCCTCACACAACACACACGTCAACAACAACACACACGTCAACAACAATACACACACGTCAATAGCAACACACACGTCAACAACAATACACACGTTAACAACAACAAAGCACCCGTCAACAACAATACACACGTTAACAACAACACACACGTCAACAACAACGACATATACGTTAACAACAGTATATGTTAACAATGCATGCGCAAAAAACACATACACAAACACAAATAGAAACGCGCCATCAACGAGCTTAGCTACCAAACTACAGGTGTCCTGAACATCAAAAGTATATATAACATCACTCTTATAAATGAATTTCATAACGGCCCGAGATTCTTAACGCCAATAGAGCACATATACAATACTAGACGTCGAGCTGAAGGAAGGTATCAGGTAGATCGTTTTAGAAACAACTATGGTAGGGATAGTCTAAGTGTCATACTACCAACAATACTCAACAAAATACCCATAAACATTTTAAACCAACTAAAATGTACATAAAAGGAAAAAATTAATTAAATCATTTTATATTAATTCGCAATGAAGAAATTTATTTAAGAAATTTATTTATCATTTACTATATTATTTTTATTTAATTTACTATATTATTTTTATATTTATACATCCTGCAGATAAGCCGATTGGCTTCGCGGGATTAGGCTTAAGAAAACTCTGTGAATTTTTAAAAATTTGTAAATAAATTTATAAAAATTTGTAAAAAAAAAAATAAACCAAAAAATCTTAATCTTTATCAAAAAAAAAAAAAAAAAAAATAAAAAAAAAGATTTATTGCTTTATCTCGAGGCCACATTTAATAGCAACAAAATGAGATATTGATCATAAAAATTGATTAATTCTTTTCGAATTTATTCACAATGAAGTGAATTCGCTCATTCCCAGCAAAAACTTTGCTTTCCTGGTAAGCTAGCAGGTATAATTGGAAACAAAAATAAACTACTTATTTTTTGCCTGAATAACTAGTTATTTTTGTTCGACTTGTCCACAAATTCATGTAGTTATTTTTTGACTCTAGGGGTACTCAAAAATATGTACCTAAACGAAAACAAAAAAATTTTGCCGTCAGTGAGACTCGAACTTAGACACACACTAACCATTCGTTTTTACTGACTAACGTCTTACTCAGTACACCATCTCGCACATAGCATCCTAAGCGACAAAAACTCTATTTAGTTTAAAATATCTTTTTAGACATTTTATTATAAAAAACTAACAGCTTCAGAATGGGGTTGAACCAACAACCTTCTGGTTGTTAAAACGGCGCTCTAGCCAACTCATCCACGTGATTGCAGTATTGCTGTGCTATTATACTATTGAGTACTTATTAATGTATTACAGAGTAGGCAAATAATAATGACGCCTCATTACCAAGAGACTACTTTAATAAGTAGTTGTTATTACCGAAAACCAAAAAGTTTTTGCTGGGTTTTTACAAAATTGATATACTTAAAATTTAATAGTTAATGTTCTTCATTCGATTTATTGAATTTTGAAAACATTTTCCAGAAATTTTTACATCGAAAATGTAGTAACACTCGCGTATTTTTTTTTTTTTTTGCAAAACCCTACAAACAATACTTATGCTATTCTTTGGAAAAAACTTTGAATTGATTTATATTTTATTATCTAAATTTATTATAAGAAATAAAATAAGAAAATAAATAAATAATTATTTTAAACTACAAATTCAGGAATTTTCTTTTATTCGATTTTCTACTATTGTTGAATAACAAAGTGTTACTCTAAATACTCCAATAAAAATCAGCCATCATGTGTGGATGCACACAGCGCCCCTGATATCGTTGTCTGGATGTCTTGGTGGTATCGTTGGCCCTGTTCCTCACTCAAGTCTCTTAGATTTTCAGGAAAACGAGCTAAGTGACTGTACTTTAATGCTCATGCTGCATCCAAAAGTCTGGAAGTGAGTTAACATCTCTTGAACGTGCGCAACGTTATCATCACCCTTGTTATTTTCTAAGAAATTTTGTGTAACCCATGCAAACAAATCCCATGAATTCTTCTCAATTTCTGACATTGAACTGCCAAAATCAGTATCTTTCACAAATGCCTGCTTTCAGCTTTTTCATACTCAGATTGGGAAACTTCCTTGAAATATACTGGGAATATTCGCTATCTTTGTTAAGTGCTTTAACATATTGTTAAATGTATTGAAAATTTTACTTAAAAATTATTAAAAAAAAAACTTATCTATAGAATTGAAAAATTCGACCATTTTTGTAACTAGGTAGCCATGATGCATCAAATATATATAGTGATTATTCAAACGCCTTTTTTGCTGTTGACCTGTGTTATTCACATTCACAATAAAACATATGCAGAACCCATGATTACAAAGAACAAGAAGCATTAAGTGAAGGCCCTAAAAAAATTCCTGCCACAATAGACTTTTAAATTTAGGTATACTGAAAAATTATTCAGAGCAATGACCAAAGATCTCATATAACCCTCGAGAGTTATTTTAAAAGACATGAATCCCACACAAATATTAATATGAACTTATCTCATGCAATTTTTGTGAAATTATAAATCACAATAACAATTCCAGTCTACTGGCATAGCATTTTCTCCAAATTATATTTTTCAACAAAAAAAAAAAAAAAAATTCTTTAACGATTCATAAATGCTTCAATTTTTACAGATATTATAAACTTATATTTCCCCTTCAAAAACTCACCTGTATCAACCAAAATGATCGGCCTGGACAACTTTGTGTAGCTCCCGCTATAATACGTTTTGGCTTTGAAGCTCCCAAATGTACAATACAGCCACAGCGACAGCCAGGTCCAATTTCCTGGCTTACATTAGTTCGATTGAGTTTATTGAATACAGAGCCACTAGTCTCATAGATACAATCCCAAGTATCGCTAATGGTTTTACCACATTTTTCAGTTTGAACTGAAGGGCCCTAGAATGAGAATAAAAAAAAGATAAATTAATTTACAATTTAAATAAATTTATGAAAGAATTCACTTCATATAAAGATCAGTTTTAGTTCAGTTCTAATTCAGTCCTATTTCTAGTTCAGTTCAATACTTATTCAGTTCTAATTTAGCTTTAGTTTAGTTCTAGCTCAGTTCTAGTTCACTTTTAGTTTAATTTTAGTTCAGTTCTAGCTCAGTTGAAGTTCAGTTCTAGATCAGTTTTATTTCAGTTCAGTCTCAATTCTACTCAATTCTTCTTCTTCTAGTTCAATTCTAATTCAATTCTAGTTTAGTTCAGTTCTAGCTCAGTTCTAGTTCAGTTCTAGTTTAGTTCTAGTTCAGTTCTACTTCAATTTTAGTCCAGTTCTGCTTCAATTCTAATTCAGTTCTAGTTTAGTTTTAGTTCAATTCTGGTTCAGTTCTAGCTCAGTTCTAGTTCAGTTGTAGTTGAGTTCTAGTTCAGTTCAAGATCACTTCTAGTTTAGTTCTACTTCAATTCTTATTCAGTTTTAGTTTAGTTCTAGTTCTGTTCTAGTTCAGCTCTAATTCAGTTGTAGTTTCGTTCTAGTTCAGCTCAAGTTCAGTTCTAGTTTAGTTCAGTTCTAGTTCAGTTGTAGTTCAGTTCTAATTCAGTTTTATTTCAGTTCAATCTCAATTCTACTCAATTTTAGTTCAGTTCTAGTTCACTTTAAGTTAGTTTTAATTCGGTTCTAGTTCAATTTTTATTCAATTCTAATTTAGTTCAGTTCTAGCTCAGTTCTAGTTCAAGTTCAGTTCTAGTTTAGTTCTAGTTCACTTCTAGTTTAATTCTAATTCAGTTCTAATTTAGTTCTAGTTCAGTTCTAGTTCAGTTTTAGTCCAGTTCTACTTCAATTCTAATTCAATTCTAGTTCAGTTCTAATTCAGTTCTATTTCATTTCAAATTCCATATTAGTTCAGTACTAGTTCATTTCCACTTAAGTTCAGGTTCATTTCTAGTTCACTTCTTGTTCAGTTGATTAAAAAAACTCTTAACTATATTTCAAAATATTTATTTCACTAAAAATATATTTCCAAGACACATTTCAAAATCTTTCCTCTCTCATTAATACAAAACATTTATTGAATATTCATCCGTATCAATAGCTGGCAAGCTCTTCATTCTAGACATTCGCGATATACGAGACGTTCTTGACACAGCATCAGTCTCTTGACCTCTTTTACCCATTTCGCCCGAAACCCCAGCAGCCTCTTCGCCTTCTGTAGTACCACGTTTGCTAGAAATGGTCTCACGTGACTCATCATGAGTTGTAGCTAATTGATCTGTTGTATCAGCTGGGGCTGAAGTAAAATCACTACTTGAGCCTTCTTCTCCCATATCTTCTGGCTCTTCTTCCATTTGAGCCACCTCCAAATCCTCATGCGAAGAGGAGACAATAAGAATAGAACCCATTTCCACATCTACTATAGAACCAGCCTCATTTGTACGTTCTTTGGGTATAATACGAGAGTCTTTATGTTCAGTTTGATATTCGGCACTCACAGCCTCGATGGAGGTGAGTTTTTGGGCTTCTCTTTTAAAAATTTCCATAAGAGAGGAGGCAGTGCGAGGCAAAAAACCCATTTTTCCTGGACGGTAGAGAGAAGAACGAGAACGTGATATTGTTTGTATAGAGGGAGTTTCCGGCAAACGTTGGGAATGGCTGCTAACTAAATCCATTAGTTCTGTTAGTAAATTATGACGCTTAAGCTGTCTCAAGGCAGTTTCATCTGCTTCAGGTGAATCATTAAATTCTTGTTGATTGTCCCCTTCTATGGCTTTAATAGCTATTTGTACAGTCAGCTTAATTTGTTGTATGATTGATTGTAAACGTAAAATTTCAGCTTCTTGTTGTTCATGTAAAGCTATTAAATGATTTTTTTCCAGCTTTAAACTTTCAATATGTTGACCTAGAACTCTTAACTTTTTGGTAGTTTCATTGTAAGTGAATTGATCACAAACGTCCCTCTTCATAATGTTCTCATAGAGTGAACAATATTTCACAACTTCAGTATATTTTGCCTTTAAACGCTCATAATTATCGGTGAGTTTTTCTATAATACGTATTTTATTTTGTGCTGATTTTATTAATTGATTTTTCAATTGATCTAAAGCGTTATATTGTTCTTTCATTTCCTGATTCTTTTGCATATGATCATTGAAATCTTGTTGCATTTTTATTTGCGACAGCACTAGAATATCGATTTCTTTTTGTAAAGCTATATTTTCTCTAATCAAACGTCGAGTATAGCCTGCATTACGTATCTCACTAGAACGAGTAAAATCTTCAGAAACTTGCAACAATTTGGCTTCTACCTCCTTTTTTAAGGCATCTTTTTCTACTATAGCCTTTTGCTCCATATTGTAAATGAGTTCTTGATGAGCTCGATCTTTTTCTTTTAGCTGAGCTTCTTGATCATCAAATTTTGCTAGCAAAACGTCACGTTGTATACGAAATTCATCAAGGGAATTAAGTTTGCCATTGAGCAGTTTAATTTCTGAAGTCAATTGATCATGCATGGATTTATATTTATTCTCCAAATCCTTAATATGTTCTTCAGCTTGTAACTTTTCATTGTTACGCACTTTAGTTATTTCCACCAAACGTTCTTCCAACTCTTTAATGGTGTCATTACGTTCAGCCAAAGTTCTTTCCAAAAGAGCGGCCACATCAGTGCGATCCTCTTCCAAACTTCTTAGCTTTTCCTTAAGATTATTATTGGTATCATCTAGAGTAGCCAAATGACTTCTTAGACGAGACAATTTTTGATTTAGATGGGTTATGGTTAATTCATAAAAAGTCTTGTCCACTTGATTTAATTTATTAGGATCTGCTTTTTTGCCCTTTTTTCCTTTGCCCTTGCCACCCTTTTTACCTTTAGCTTCTGCATTTTCTGCACTCATTTGGAAAACTAAAAAAAAGATTTTATTTTTTCCTTAAAATGTGTATAAATTTATTTTTCCCCAAAAATTATTGATTAAATAAATTCTTATGTTGTCATTAACAACAGGTTGTTGTTTTTCTTTTTCTTTACTTTAATTCTATGTGTTAACAACAATGTTGCCAACCCTTTTGTTTAAATATAACATTTTGTTTTAAACAAAATTCCTTGGGCAAACTTTTCCCATAAAATTCTTCTTCAGCACTATTACTTAAACATTTCACCTTATTTATATATATTTTTTATTTAAGTTTAACCAACTTTTTTTTCTTCCTCTTCTTCGCAATTTTGAAAATCATAATAAAAATTGCTTTTAAGTATCATTTCTTTCCACACTCACTTATTTATTCACTTGCTTCCCTGTGGCATTTTGTTTTGTTTCCCCCGCACATAAATTCATTATTTCATCCATTGTCTTGGGCACATAATAGTTTTCGAGGAATTTCTTCGCGAGCAAAACAATATATAAAATTAAAAACTTTTTTCTCCTCTTATTTTCTTGCTACCTCTTCGTCTGTTTTGCCATAAAGTCTAAGCTAAGTGTATTGTTTTCATCATGGTTTTCAGTTTAACTTATGGGGAAATGCATTTAGTTGGTTAAAACAGAGAAGTAGTAATACAAAAACAAAAAAGGAGCTTTATAAAAGCTGAAAATAAAAAAAAAACGCCTTTATTCTATTTTTAATTTATTTTCGAAATCAACTTTTAATTAAATATATGACTTAAAAACATCTCAGTTATTTGAGGAAAAGCTTTTCCTAAAAAAGCTTTTCTAAATAACTTTCTGCTTAAAATGTGTAAGCGCTTTAACTAGTGTTAATCTAGTTTAAAAAAAAAAAAAAACTTTTATTTTTCTACTAATTTAAAAACTAAACAATTTGAAAAAGCTCTACAACATTTTGAAAGGAAACTTTAAAAAAATCTAACATTTAATAATTATTCTTTAAAAGTGCTCTTGTTAAAGCTTACAGAATTATTTTTATTTATTGTATACAATACAAAAAATCTCAAAAAGCTCTTGCCTTTTGTAAATGCAATTTAAGAAAAGCTCTTGCAAATAATTCATCATTATGGTTACGTTTTTGAACACAAAATTTTAAAGTTAAGTTTATTTAAAGTTAAGAAAACAAATTGAAAAATAAAAGCTCTTATTTACACTATTATTGTGTACAGTGTGACCAGATGTGAAAAAAGATTTCAACTAAATCGTTTAAAGTAAAGCTAAAAAAATGCTAAAAAATTATTTAAAAATGCTAAATTAATAAAATACTTTTTTAGTGGTATATTTGCATTTCGCGTTAATTTTACATAATTTTGACCTCATTATTATTATAAAAAAAAAATAACTGATTATAAAACAGAAGAAGGAAAAGCTATTTTTCCCTTCTTTAAATTTATATTACTAATTTGTTCAACAAAATATTAATTTCTGTTTAGATTTTATATTTTATATAGTAATTTTACTTAGTAAATAAAAAAAGCTTTTAAATATATATTAAAGTTGTTTAAAAATTTTCAGAAAAAAAAAGCTTTTGAAAAAGCTGTTGTATTTCAAAATCATATTTCTAAATTGAAAAGAAAAATAACCCAGAAAATTGATTTCTTCAAGAAAAAGATTTTAGAGGTTTATTTATTTACATATGTTAAACTTTACTCACGAAGAAAACGAATTTCAAATTTTGCATTATCCACTAATTGTATTTAGAAAGCAAAAAAAGCTTTAAAAGCTTTCATTCAATTTTTTTTTTTGGAAATTTTGAAAATATAATCTTAAATTAAGCTAAACTTAGAGCGTTCAATAAAAGCCTATTTATATTTTAAAGTCCAATTTTCTTACTCAAACATTTTTAGTTAAAATTTAAAATATAAGTACATTGAAATATATTTAGAAAATTCTTCCTTAAATAAAAAGCTTTTACAGCATTTTCAGTTTTTTAAACTAGTACTTTATTAAAAGGCTAATTGGTTCGCAAAACTATATATTTTGACCAATATTTTTGGATTTTCTGTATATTTATTTCTTTTCAAAACCAAAAAAAAAAAAAATATTTTTTTATAAAAAGCTTTTAGAGAATATAAAATTTTTTAAATATTTTACTGCTTCTGATTCACTCTGGATTAAATAAAAATGAAGCAAATAGTATAATAGATTTTAGAAAGCTTATATTAGGAGCTTTTTTCAAAAAAAAATTTTTAAGATAAAGTGTAGAAAAGGACTTTTAGAGGGTCTAAAGCTTTTAGAAACAAATTATTTTTTTCATAAATAACGAATTAGAATAAAGTTTTTTTTTCTCACTCACATTAGCAATAAAAATTACAAAATTAATGTAATATTGTTAAGAAGATTTGGTAATAATTTTTAAAATAATTAAGAATTGTAGGAAAAAGCTGCTATTTAAAATAACAATATAAGAAAAAAATTAAAAAGATATTATTAAAAAATTAAAAACTTTTATGAAAAATTAGTTTCATCAAATAAGCTTTCGGTGCTATTACTCGGAATAAAATAAAACTAAGACCTTTAAACAGGTTTTTAAGTAATTTTATATAAAAAGCTTTTTTAGTGTTAATAAAATAAACCTTTATTTTTAAAGAGACTTCGAAGAAGGTCCGTTCTATTATAACCGATTTTAAATGCTTTCTTTGATTTGTTAATGGTTTATTCATAAAGCTTAGATTTATTATCGCAGATATCTAAAAACATGTTCATTTTTTAACCAAATTCTATTCGAACTTTTTGATTTACAATTATTTTTAAAAATCATTCCTCCTCGTGTTCAGTTGAAATAATTAGAAGAATACTTTGAAAAAGTTTTAAATTTAAAAGCACAATATTGCAAAATTACTAAACATAAAGGTCTCCCTCCCCTTCCTTTTTCACCAACTATGCCCCTGCATTTGATAGTTTCAGTAACACTCTTGTTAATCTCTACAGCCTCACACACATTTTACGCATATCTTGGCTCAATGTATCATCCCAAGAATGAATATGTACAAGTGTTTGGCTAAATGTATGGATGGATGAGTAAATGTAAACAGATACTCTATTTATACCCTCTCTGTGAGGGTATGTGTGCATAACAATGTGGCTTTACGAAAAATTTTGCCAGTTGCTTAAAAGTTTTCCCATTTACAAAATTGCCATTAAGTTTTATGAATACGTGGCATACGAAGAATACTGCAAGCAAAACACTATTTCCAGTGAAAAGAATCGTTAGTGGTGGGAGGGAGGAAAAGTGAATGTTCTTGGTTAGATGCACAGAGAAGATGAAAGGCCAAAATACTTCAATAAAAGCAAAAAAAAAAAAATAAAAACAAACACATTATTTTGTACATACCTCACAAAATTTCGCGCCATAACGGGGAGGTGGTGAATCACAAAAGCGATAACGATTACGAGTGCCACCAAGACAATTTGTTGAACACGGCGTCCATTCACTCCAAGGACCCCAACCACCCGTGTCGGATTCTGAAAAAACAAAAACAAAAGGAATTTATAGTTTAGTTTAGTTTTGTTACTTTGTTTGCATACAATTTTCGAAACAAAAAAAGCATAACAAGTGAATTTTTAATTCTTTAACAATTAGAGTAAAAAATATGAACTGAACTATTTCGAAATTAAAATCTGGAAAAACAAAAGTAAATACAATGCCGGTTTAAAAGCATATTTTTGTAAGGGAAATTTTTGCACTATTTTACCAACCATAAAAATACATATATACAATTGAATAAATAAATAAAAATTATATAGAACATGCAATCGTAATGTGGTAATATGAGAAGCAGAGATTCTCAAATGAAAACAGAACAAAAGACTAATAAAAACTAGTTGAATTGATACTTTATGCTAAAATCTATTCTATAGTGCTGACTATAGTCTAGTCTATAGTGCTGACTACAGTCTAGTCTATAGTGCTGACTATAGTCTTAGTCTATAGTGCTGACTATAGTCTTAGTCTATAGTGCTGACTATAGTCTTAGTCTATAGTGCTGACTATAGTCTTAGTCTATAGTGCTGACTATAGTCTTAGTCTATAGTGCTGACTATAGTCTTAGTCTATAGTGCTGACTATAGTCTTAGTCTATAGTGCTGACTATAGTCTTAGTCTATAGTGCTGACTATAGTCTTAGTCTATAGTGCTGACTATAGTCTTAGTCTATAGTGCTGACTATAGTCTTAGTCTATAGTGCTGACTATAGTCTTAGTCTATAGTGCTGACTATAGTCTTAGTCTATAGTGCTGACTATAGTCTTAGTCTATAGTGCTGACTATAGTCTTAGTCTATAGTGCTGACTATAGTCTTAGTCTATAGTGCTGACTATAGTCTTAGTCTATAGTGCTGACTATAGTCTTAGTCTATAGTGCTGACTATAGTCTTAGTCTATAGTGCTGACTATAGTCTTAGTCTATAGTGCTGACTATAGTCTTAGTCTATAGTGCTGACTATAGTCTTAGTCTATAGTGCTGACTATAGTCTTAGTCTATAGTGCTGACTATAGTCTTAGTCTATAGTGCTGACTATAGTCTTAGTCTATAGTGCTGACTATAGTCTTAGTCTATAGTGCTGACTATAGTCTTAGTCTATAGTGCTGACTATAGTCTTAGTCTATAGTGCTGACTATAGTCTTAGTCTATAGTGCTGACTATAGTCTTAGTCTATAGTGCTGACTATAGTCTTAGTCTATAGTGCTGACTATAGTCTTAGTCTATAGTGCTGACTATAGTCTTAGTCTATAGTGCTGACTATAGTCTTAGTCTATAGTGCTGACTATAGTCTTAGTCTATAGTGCTGACTATAGTCTTAGTCTATAGTGCTGACTATAGTCTTAGTCTATAGTGCTGACTATAGTCTTAGTCTATAGTGCTGACTATAGTCTTAGTCTATAGTGCTGACTATAGTCTTAGTCTATAGTGCTGACTATAGTCTTAGTCTATAGTGCTGACTATAGTCTTAGTCTATAGTGCTGACTATAGTCTTAGTCTATAGTGCTGACTATAGTCTTAGTCTATAGTGCTGACTATAGTCTTAGTCTATAGTGCTGACTATAGTCTTAGTCTATAGTGCTGACTATAGTCTTAGTCTATAGTGCTGACTATAGTCTTAGTCTATAGTGCTGACTATAGTCTTAGTCTATAGTGCTGACTATAGTCTTAGTCTATAGTGCTGACTATAGTCTTAGTCTATAGTGCTGACTATAGTCTTAGTCTATAGTGCTGACTATAGTCTTAGTCTATAGTGCTGACTAGAGTCTTAGCCTATAGTGCTGACTATAGTCTTAGTCTATAGTGCTGACTATAGTCTTAGTCTATAGTGCTGACTATAGCCTTAGTCTATAGTGCTGACTATAGTCTTAGTCTATAGTGCTGACTATAGCCTTAGTCTATAGTGCTGACTATAGTCTTAGTCTATAGTGCTGACTATAGTCTTAGCCTATAGTGCTGACTATAGTCTTAGTCTATAGTGCTGACTATAGTCTTAGTCTATAGTGCTGACTATAGTCTTAGTCTATAGTGCTGACTATAGTCTTAGTCTATAGTGCTGACTATAGTCTTAGTCTATAGTGCTGACTATAGTCTTAGTCTATAGTGCTGACTATAGTCTTAGTCTATAGTGCTGACTATAGTCTTAGTCTATAGTGCTGACTATAGTCTTAGTCTATAGTGCTGACTATAGTCTTAGTCTATAGTGCTGACTATAGTCTTAGTCTATAGTGCTGACTATAGTCTTAGTCTATAGTGCTGACTAGAGTCTTAGCCTATAGTGCTGACTATAGTCTTAGTCTATAGTGCTGACTATAGTCTTAGTCTATAGTGCTGACTATAGTCTTAGTCTATAGTGCTGACTATAGTCTTAGTCTATAGTGCTGACTATAGTCTTAGTCTATAGTGCTGACTATAGTCTTAGTCTATAGTGCTGACTATAGTCTTAGTCTATAGTGCTGACTATAGTCTTAGTCTATAGTGCTGACTATAGTCTTAGTCTATAGTGCTGACTATAGTCTTAGCCTATAGTGCTGACTATAGTCTTAGCCTATAGTGCTGACTATAGTCTTAGTCTATAGTGCTGACTATAGTCTTAGTCTATAGTGCTGACTATAGTCTTAGTCTATAGTGCTGACTATAGTCTTAGTCTATAGTGCTGACTATAGTCTTAGCCTATAGTGCTGACTATAGTCTTAGTCTATAGTGCTGACTATAGTCTTAGTCTATAGTGCTGACTATAGTCTTAGCCTATAGTGCTGACTATAGTCTTAGTCTATAGTGCTGACAATAGTCTTAGCCTATAGTGCTGACTATAGTCTTAGTCTATAGTGCTGACTATAGTCTTAGTCTATAGTGCTGACTATAGTCTTAGTCTATAGTGCTGACTATAGTCTTAGTCTATAGTGCTGACTATAGTCTTAGTCTATAGTGCTGACTATAGTCTTAGTCTATAGTGCTGACTATAGTCTTAGTCTATAGTGCTGACTATAGTCTTAGTCTATAGTGCTGACTATAGCCTTAGTCTATAGTGCTGACTATAGTCTTAGTCTATAGTGCTGACTATAGTCTTAGTCTATAGTGCTGACTATAGTCTTAGTCTATAGTGCTGACTATAGTCTTAGTCTATAGTGCTGACTATAGTCTTAGTCTATAGTGCTGACTATAGTCTTAGTCTATAGTGCTGACTATAGTCTTAGTCTATAGTGCTGACTATAGTCTTAGTCTATAGTGCTGACTATAGTCTTAGTCTATAGTGCTGACTATAGTCTTAGTCTATAGTGCTGACTATAGTCTTAGTCTATAGTGCTGACTATAGTCTTAGTCTATAGTGCTGACTATAGTCTTAGTCTATAGTGCTGACTATAGTCTTAGTCTATAGTGCTGACTATAGTCTTAGTCTATAGTGCTGACTATAGTCTTAGTCTATAGTGCTGACTATAGTCTTAGTCTATAGTGCTGACTATAGTCTTAGTCTATAGTGCTGACTATAGTCTTAGTCTATAGTGCTGACTATAGTCTTAGTCTATAGTGCTGACTATAGTCTTAGTCTATAGTGCTGACTATAGTCTTAGTCTATAGTGCTGACTATAGTCTTAGTCTATAGTGCTGACTATAGTCTTAGTCTATAGTGCTGACTATAGTCTTAGTCTATAGTGCTGACTATAGTCTTAGTCTATAGTGCTGACTATAGTCTTAGTCTATAGTGCTGACTATAGTCTTAGTCTATAGTGCTGACTATAGTCTTAGTCTATAGTGCTGACTATAGTCTTAGTCTATAGTGCTGACTATAGTCTTAGTCTATAGTGCTGACTATAGTCTTAGTCTATAGTGCTGACTATAGTCTTAGTCTATAGTGCTGACTATAGTCTTAGTCTATAGTGCTGACTATAGTCTTAGTCTATAGTGCTGACTATAGTCTTAGTCTATAGTGCTGACTATAGTCTTAGTCTATAGTGCTGACTATAGTCTTAGTCTATAGTGCTGACTATAGTCTTAGTCTATAGTGCTGACTATAGTCTTAGTCTATAGTGCTGACTATAGTCTTAGTCTATAGTGCTGACTATAGTCTTAGTCTATAGTGCTGACTATAGTCTTAGTCTATAGTGCTGACTATAGTCTTAGTCTATAGTGCTGACTATAGTCTTAGTCTATAGTGCTGACTATAGTCTTAGTCTATAGTGCTGACTATAGTCTTAGTCTATAGTGCTGACTATAGTCTTAGTCTATAGTGCTGACTATAGTCTTAGTCTATAGTGCTGACTATAGTCTTAGTCTATAGTGCTGACTATAGTCTTAGTCTATAGTGCTGACTATAGTCTTAGTCTATAGTGCTGACTATAGTCTTAGTCTATAGTGCTGACTATAGTCTTAGTCTATAGTGCTGACTATAGTCTTAGTCTATAGTGCTGACTATAGTCTTAGTCTATAGTGCTGACTATAGTCTTAGTCTATAGTGCTGACTATAGTCTTAGTCTATAGTGCTGACTATAGTCTTAGTCTATAGTGCTGACTATAGTCTTAGTCTATAGTGCTGACTATAGTCTTAGTCTATAGTGCTGACTATAGTCTTAGTCTATAGTGCTGACTATAGTCTTAGTCTATAGTGCTGACTATAGTCTTAGTCTATAGTGCTGACTATAGTCTTAGTCTATAGTGCTGACTATAGTCTTAGTCTATAGTGCTGACTATAGTCTTAGTCTATAGTGCTGACTATAGTCTTAGTCTATAGTGCTGACTATAGTCTTAGTCTATAGTGCTGACTATAGTCTTAGTCTGTAGTGCTGACTATAGTCTAGTCTTAGTCTATAGTGCTGACTATAGTCTTAGTCTATAGTGCTGACTATAGTCTTAGTCTATAGTGCTGACTATAGTCTTAGTCTATAGTGCTGACTATAGTCTTAGTCTATAGTGCTGACTATAGTCTTAGTCTATAGTGCTAACTATAGTCTTAGTCTATAGTGCTAACTATAGTCTTAGTCTATAATGCTGTCTATAGTCTAGTCTATAGTACTGTCTATAGTCTAGTCTATTGTGCTCACTATAGTCTAGTCTATATTGCTGACTATAGTCTTAGTCTATAGTGCTGACTATAGTCTTAGTCTATAGTGCTGACTATAGTCTTAGTCTATAGTGCTGACTATAGTCTTAGTCTATAGTGCTGACTATAGTCTTAGTCTATAGTGCTGACTATAGTCTTAGTCTATAGTGCTGACTATAGTCTTAGTCTATAGTGCTGACTATAGTCTTAGTCTATAGTGCTGAGTATAGTCTAGTCTATAGTGCTGACTATAGTCTAGTCAATAGTGCTGACTATAGTCTAGTCAATAGTGCTAACTTATATATATATAGTCTTGACTATAGTATAATTTATAGTCGTGACCATAATATAATTTATAGTCTTGACTATAGTCTTTACTATAATCTAATTTATAGTCTTGGCTATAGTATAGTTTATTGTCCTGACTATAGTCTGGTATATATTCTTGGTTACAGTATAGTCTATAGTCTAATCTGTAGTCTTGACTATAATCTTGTCTATAGACTTGACTTTTGCCTAGTCTCGACTATAGTCTAGTTTATAGTCTCGACTATAGTATATTCTGTAGTCTTTACTGTAGTCTAGTATATAATCTGTAGTCTTAATTATGATCCAGTCTATAATCTTGACAGTAGTCTTGTCTATAATCCTGACTATAGTCCAGTATGTAATCTTGACCATAGTCTTTAGTTTAGTCTATAGGCCAATTTCTTTCCTTAAGAAACTCTGCTTAATAATATTTTCAATTCATGAATAATATCACACACACACAGCTTCACAAAAAATTGAATGCAATAAAACAACAAAAACAAAGCGTTGCTAAATGTGACACTAAATACATGACAAAACGTATGGGATGTTGACTTTACATGTCGTCGTCGTCATTGTCATCATTTCCATTTTCAATGTGCGAAACGAAACAATACATCCAGTCATATTTACAAACGTACAGCAAACACATCCGGCATTGTTTAAACGCATTAAAACATGCAACGAGCCGTGACAAGTGAATGCAGCAGATCGAGCTCCAGAGTAAAAAAAAATGAAATAGTGAAATCAACTTGTGTATTCGAATTTGCAATAAAACGTTATAGTCAAGTTGCAAGATAAACATAATGTTGAGAATAAGTGCTGTATTGATATTTGATATTTGAGTGATACGTATCCTAGAATGCATTTTGCAAGAGTTTGATGGTAAAGCTGAAGGATTTTCAGGAGATAAAAATGAAAAAAAAATTCTTGTTTTAGGATATGCCATAAAATGATGACAATGTGAAATAATGATGAATTGCTATTTAAGAATACTTTAGGACATTAGCACGTACACAGTTAAATTGTTAAGAAATGGTATGCTAGAAATAGTGACACAAATTTTTATTGTTTTACAAGCTTTTAAAGCTTTAGTGTGGTGTTAAATTAAACAATTCGTGAAGATATTAAAAATGTTTATTGAGGTTAAATGTTGCTTTTATTATCTTGATGTAAGAAGTGTTTTATTTTAAACTCCTTGGATACATTTTTTTATGATTTCTACTATTAAGCATTTTATCAAATATCTTAACTTATATGTTCAAATTAATTGAAGGACAAGTTCTTAGAAAAAAAGCTTTTTGTTGAAATTTTAATCATCACCAATTCTAAGGATTGAATTTAACGCTCCTGATTAAGATTTGAAGACGAGTTTTTATTCAATAATCAACTGAAGGTTATTGTATACATTATAATAATTGCAAATAAAGCTTTTAGTAAGAACTTTTTCTATCAAAATTATTTATACATTTTTTTTTTATAAAGTCTAAATTTAAATTACATAAAATACCTAATTAAAAAAAGTTTTTTTTTAATTTTGTTTTATGAAGATTCTTCTTAAAGAACTAAATAATTTTGCTCTGAATTCTTTTTTTAAATTTTACGAATTTCCTATATTTAAAGAGCAGAAAATTAATGCTCCTTTTAAGCTTTAAATGATTTGGGCTTAAGTTTTGTAAAGCTTATAAGGGTTATTTTTTACTTTCAAAGTTTGACGAATTATATAATGCTTAATAAAGCTTTAAATTAAATTCTAATTGAGTAAAATAGTTGTCAAAATCTTTAAGTATGAAAAAACAACATACTAAAATAATTCCTCTGAATAAGAAGCAGATTAGAGCCTTATGGCTCTGAATAAAAGAATTAACAGAGTGAAATTATTGGTAAAAAATTCGCCTACGAAAAGCGAACAAAAACTGTTTAAAAAGTTTTCAGATTTACGAAAGCTTTGCAAAAACATTTTACTAATTTTTTACAAGACATTGAAATAAAAGCTTTTATCGTAATTTAGCTTTTTTAAGAGATTTGAGATCAAGTACTCCTCGAAGTTGTAGGAAGTTATTTTCCATGGCTTTATTAAAGCTGACGAAGGCTTTCGGTTGTAAATATTTAGAAGATTTTTTCAATAACTAAGAAGGTTTTTCTGTAAAAAAAAAGTATTACAAAAGCTTTTAGCATCAAAACTATGATATTGTATAGACTATTTATCGCTCTAAGACTCACAGTTTTAAATATTTCGAAAAAATGTTGCAAGTAGGAAAGCTTTTTGTAAAGAAAATATTTAAAAAGCTTTCAGCATTTAAGCTGACGTATTTCTTGGAATTTTGAAAAATTTTTGCCGAAAGTTTCATTTAAGATTTCAAAGGCTGCCACTTTTAAATATAAGGAGGAATTTGGTGCATAAATAATAAAACTTTTTTTTGTAAAAAAAAAAATAATTTAATAGATTTTCTGGCTATTTAGGTATCCAAAAAAAAAAAAAAAACATTTGAATCAATAATTATTTAGTTAAAGCTCTTCAGAAATTTTAATTTTATATGCTTTTTAGTTTCTTGTTTTCAACTAAAAGCTTAGACTAAAATGGAAGAAATATTACTTGGAAGCTCTCTCTAAAAGCTTTTTAGTTTTGAAAGGTTTTCAGTTTATTACAGAATTTCTTATATAAAGCTTTTTAATAATATATAAGAAAAATAAATTATAGCTTTATTTAAGCTTTCAAAGGCTCACAATTTTAAATATTTGGAAAATTTTGTGCAATAAATAAGAAAGCTTTTTTGTGAGAAAAATATTTCAAAGGCTTCAAAAGCTTTCAGCATTTAAAATGAGGTATTTCTTGGAATTGTAAACAATTATTGTTGAAAGCTTTATTTAAGCTCCCAATTTTAAATATAATATTTGTAAAAAAATAATAAATAAATAAAGTGTTTTCTGTTTATTCAACAGGAAAGTATTTAATTAATAAAAGCTATTTACTTGTACATAACAACAGCTTTTTTGTTGAAGCTCTTCAGAAAATTAAATTTTAAATGAATTAAAAATCTCGAAAAAGCTATTATACTTTTTTAGAGGTGTATTTATATTAAATTTGTTATTAATAAATAGGAAAGATATGGTTCAAAATATCCAAAAAGCTTTTATAGATTTAAAAGCTCCTATTTTTTCTTTTATTTTAATTTAGAAAGCTTTTGTATTTATTATAATTTATTTATTATAATTAGTTAATAATATCAACTAAAAACATTTTTATAAATGTGAAAGGATAATATTTAAAACCCCATTGAAAAACTTATGCAGATTTAAAAGCTTTTTGCATTTTTTATAGGTGTATTTCTTAACATTTGTTATTAATAAATAAAGAAGAAGTGTCTTAAAAGCTACGAAGAGCTTAAAGCTTTTTAGTTTGTTTAGTTTTGAAAGCTTTTCTTTTTATTTGGAGTTATTTACATGAATTCGTTATTAGCGTCAACTATAGGCGTATACGTATATAATAGAGATACTATTCTTAAAGAAAACAGTGAGTTTTTGCAGATTTAAACACTTTTTAAAGCTTTCTATTATAAATTAGAAAGTTTTTCTATTTATTCAGGTTTATTTCTTTTAATTCGTTATTAATGTATTTTAATTTTTTTTATTAGAAATCTTTTTTGCTAATTCAAATTTATTTATTTTAATTAGTTTTTAATGTCAAGTAAAAGATTTTACGAAAATCAAAATGCTAATTTTTAAAGAAAATACTGAAAAACTCTAGCAGATTTAAAAACTTTCTTTTTTAAAGCTTTTTATTTTTTTAATTAGTAAAATTTTTTGTTTATTAAGATTTATATTAATTCATTTTTAATGTTAAGTAAAAACTTTTACGAAAACAGAGATACTCAATCATAAAGATAATTTTGAAAGTTTTAGAAGATTTGAAAACTTTTTTCATTTCATTTCATTTCTTCTTTTTTTAATTAGAATGAATTTTTGTTTACTAAGATTTATTTATATTAATTCGTTTATAATGATAACTAAAAGTTTAAAAAAAAAAAATAAAGATAATAATGCTTAAAAAACCACTGAAAAGCTTTTGGAGATAAAAAGCTTTTAATTTTAAAAAGTTCAGTTCATGAATTATATATCAATCAAAATAATAAGAGAATTGTTAATAAACATTTGTAAACTAAACAAATCATTTAAATTAAAAAAAAAAAATTAAGTTTAACAAATTTCAAAAAAGCTTTCCAAATTAAAAGCCTGAAAACCAAAATATTTCATTTATATTAATATGTTATTAAATTAAAGTTCAACTAAAGCCTTAATTAAAATAGATATGGTTTAAGAAAATTAATATTAAAAAAAACTTTAATATGAATAAAGCTTTAAATTTAAGACCCGATATTATACTGCTCACTTAGTGGCAAAATAGTACTTTAGTTCTTAAAATTGTTTTAAGAACTTAAATATTCCTATTCCATCCCTTAAGTTTTTCCTAAGCATGAAAATAGTTTGATGTCTTAAACAATTGTAAAAATTGAAAATAAACAAAAATAAATAAAAACACAAAATCTAATAAAATTATTTTAAATTTTAAAAAGATTTAAAAATACGCTCTAAATTTATACTTTCTTTGTGGTTATATATTTTGCACCAACACCCTTTTAATTTTACAACCCATAAGCCTAAGATTTCTTTACATCTTTAAATTTATTTCAGTTTTTTTAAATTGTTGACTGTTTATATATTTTTGTTGCTACATTAGGGTGGCATCAAAAAAATGTTTTGCTCAAAAAAGGAAGTTTAATATTAATAATAATTTTTGTCATCACCATCATCTAAACTAAAGGATATTCAATAAAAAATTAACATAACCAGTACAAAGCATTTTAGTATAAAACAAATATATCTATGATTTTTAGTTAAAGAAAAATATTTGGAAAGTTGGCACCACCCTATTGTAAATACATAAAAGCTTAAAACTCTTTGTTAGTATTCTTCTCAACTTAAGTTTTAAACTGTAAAACGAAACATTAGTTAATTTTGAGCTTTAACTTAAATGTTTCTTAACTAAGTTTTCACTTAAGTATACACTAAGGGAACAGTATAAAACCGGACCTAAAAATTGAAGTCCTAAAAAATTTAATTCAAATAAAGTAGCTAATCCTATATCCTAAACGATAAATTGTATAATAAGAAGCAAACAAAATTAATTTCACTTACCTCTCACCGGCAACGTGGGCACACAATCCATTCTCACATCTGCCACAGCACCAGATATTGCCTGACTCACGTAAACAAAGCAATATTCCACATATTTCTCCGTAAAAAGCTCACAATTAAAGTATAAAGAATACTGATTTTTCACCACCCTTTGCTCTGCTATATAATGCAGCGTGGTGGGAGGTTTTAAAGAAGCCACATCCGCTCTCAACTTGGCATAGACCCTAACACGATCACCCTGCTCTAAAATGCAAACCGGGTATTCATACAAAACTCCTATACCCGTATGAGGATCACAGGGAAATATACTACGAGCATAAACATTAAACACATATTTTTCACTCCAGTCCACGGAAAGAAAACGTCTGGTTATGGGTAAATTAGGCAGAGGAATCATAGGTCTCAATTGTACAGCATAATTACCAGCCAAACCAAATAAATCACAGGATAATTTAAAAGACTTTTGCTTGGGATAACCTCTGACTTGTTCAGCGAACAGTATACTAGATTTGGTAACATTTTCTGGTCTTACTAGGGTACAAGAACGTTCTTTGCCGCAATAAATCAATTCTAACCAAAATTCTGGTAAATCTTCACGTTTCCAGGCATTATCACAATTAACCTCAGGAAAACGTAAAGTAACCTCTACAGGATGATCAGGATATGTGCGCAAACGTACAGGACTAACAATCATTTCAGCACTGGGCCATCGTACATCCAAAGTTTGGCGTAAACGTTCATCGTATACTGGTATTAAAGTCGTGGTAGTAGTAGTCATGGTGGGTAAAGGATCTTTGGAACTTTTACTACTGTTTGCCGAGCGAGTGCTATTTACAGGTATGGTATTAGTTGTTTTTAAATTTGTTACCACCTGCATTTCATATAAGCCTCCCTGCATAAAAGTCTGACAGGGTACTGCCACTTGGGTAACATTATGACGAGGATCAGGATAGAGAATAATATTTTCTATAATTTCTTTACGTTGTCTTTGTAAAACTAAAGAATCATTAGCTATTGCCAAAGGCTTAACAGCTCCTCCTAACGGATCTCCATTTGCTGTTAATACAGCAGTTGCTGTATCATCAATGTATTTACTAATGACCAAAGTGCTCGTTATAATATTCTCCACTTGTAGGACATGTTGTTGTTGTTGTTGTTGTGTGACAATATCTACACTTGATGACTTGTTTAACGTGCGTGATATTATTGAATTTTGTGCCAAGTCTTTTACATTAACTCCTGCTGCTCCTTCTACAGTATTTGCATGTAAGGCTGTAGTCGTCCTCGTCGTTGTTGTTGTTGTTGTTGTTGTGGTGGTAGCTAAGGTGGTTGCTTTCGTTATGTCATTTTCTATATCTTCTGGTGAAAATTGTATCTGTACATGAAGATCTCCGCTTAAAGCCGTAAATGTGCTGGGAGTCATAAGACGACCCTTTCGTATTGCCAACACGTGACCTTTTTTTAAATTTTCATTGTCATGATGCCAAACCAACAATCAACCAAACCAAAGCCAGCCATTCATTTATATATTTAATTTCATTCATAATTTCAATTTATTAAGAAATACAGAAATTTTATAATGGTTTGTAGAAGGAAGAAAAAGATATAGGAAAAAAAATTGTTTTGTTAGCAACTTATTTCTTTCATAATTTTATAAACTCTTGAATAATAAAAAAAAGAGGGAAAAAAACGTGCTTGGGATTAAAGTAATAAAAATCATAAATTTCCTTAATAAACAAAAGTTTTTTTTATTTTTATTCTTGAAAAATAAAATATTTAAAGGTAATTTAGATAACCAGCTTTAAGCTTAAAGGTAAACTGAAAATAAAATATAATAGCTTGATGATAACTTTATTATTAAAATCTTAAAAAAAACTCTTTAACACAAAGAAATTTATTATAAATATATTGACAAAAACAAAATGGGGATTATAAATGTTTTAGATAATAAATCACTAAATTAAATGGTTTGTTTGATAAGAGACAACAAATTTAGGGACACATAATTTGCTTTATTGGGTTAAGATAGAAAAAAGGTTGTTTGAGATAAGTGAAGAAAAGTTTATGTTTCTTATTTTTTTTTTTTTTAACGAGAGGTAGTTATTTGTTTAGCTAAAACCATGATAAAGAAAAGCAAGAAATTATGGTAAGGGGGCGGATCAATAAGTCCGTGACTTTTCAAGCTTCCCTCGTAGTTATATGAAATGCAACATTACCCCCATCAAGTACCATCTGTTAATAGACTACTGTCAAATTTTGAGCTAACGTCGTCATTTACTTTGCGTTTAACAGCTGTTCAAAAACATACAGCCTCGTGTATTTTTCTAAAAATGGAAAAAAGTGAATTACGAGTGCTCATTAAACCTTATTTTTTTTGCAAAAAAAAACCGTCAATCAAACCAAGGAAAAGCTCGTTAAATACTATGGGGACTCTCTACCATCGATTTCAATGGTAAAAAAGTGGTTTACTGACTTTCGTTGTGGTCGCACAAGTACAAATGATGCTGAACGTTCTGGACGGCCAATTGAGGTCAGTACACCCGAAAATGTCGAAAAAATCCACGATTTTGTGTTGGCCGACCGAAGAGTAAAAGTGCGTGAGATTGTTGATGCCATAGGCATTTCATATTGCAGTGTGGTTTCGATTTTAAATGATCAGCTGGGTTTAAGAAAGTTGTCTGCAAGATGGGTGCCGCGTTTGCTCTCAATTGACCATAAACGTAAACGTGTGATAACTTCAAAGGATTGTTTGGAGTTGTTTAACCGCAATCCGAATAAGTTTTTGCGGCGTTTTGTAACTGTGGATGAAACATGAATTCATTACTGTACTCCGAAGACCAAGCAACAGTCTAAACAATGGGTTTCTCCAGGTGATTCTGCTTCGAAGAAGGCCAACATAAGTTTGTCGGTTAATAAGTTGATGGCAACAGTTTTTTAGGATGCGCGCGGTTTAAACCACATCGATTACCTTCAAAAGGGAAAAAACAATAAATGGCGAATATTATGCCGACTTATTAGACCGATTTAATGAGGATTTAAAAGGAAAACGACCCCATATGGTAAATAAAAAAGTTCTTTTTCATCAAGATAATGCACGGATGCACACGTGTGCAGTCTCAATGGCAAAACTCTATGAATTGGGCTACGAATTGGTACCTCATTCGCCATATTCTCCGGATTTAGCCCCTAGTGACTACTTCCTATTTCCAAACCTAAAGTAACGGCTCGGTGGAAAGAAATTCAGCTCAAACGATGAAATTATTGACCAAACAAATGCCTATTTGCGAAAAATCCCATTTTTTACGCAAAATAAATGACGACACTTGCTCAAAATTTGACAGTAGTCTACTAACAGGTGGTACTTGATGGGAATATTGTTAGATTTTATATAACTGCGGGGGAAGTTCGAAAAGTTACGGACTTATTGATCCGCCTTCGTATAATATAAGAAAATACAAGGTAAATGAAACCACAAAAACATAAAATTATTAGATGTAAAATAACATACAAATGAGTTTTTCTATTACATTTTCTATTTCTAAATAAAATTTGCTATCAAAAATAATAAAAAGCTCTATATTTTTATTATAAAGAACGTGTTTTCTCCAAATTTATCAGATGACATAATAGAGTTGTCACTTGTTGTACCCCTTTTTAGAGCAGTTGAACCCCTTTTTTTTGAGATTCGAGAGATCGACAAGACTATTGTTGATTTAAACTAAAAAAAAAAAAACACCTGGTATTGACAAAATCAGTAACAAGATGCTTTCGGAGCTACCCCGGATAGCATTAAGAATAATACTTTTTATTTTTAACGAATTAGCTAATTGAAATTGAATGAAATTTGAGTCAATTCAAATGAATTTGATAAAAATGAATTGTAATTCATTTCCAATTCAAATGAATTTGTAGAATGAATTGCAATTCGTTTCCAATTGAAATGAATTTGTTAAAGTGAATTGCAATTCATTTCCAAATCGTTTGAATTGAATTGATTTTGAATTCATTCAAATATTATAAATATTAATCAGTTAGCAATTTTTTCCTAAATTTTCATTCAAATATTAGTATTTTGTACATATGTGTTTTGAAAAAAAAACGTTTTTTTTTTTTGTTAAAATAACCGGTTTATCCGACACTATTTAAACCCGGTTTTAAAACCGGTTGGAAAACCGAGTCGATCACCCTAGTGTTTACTCAACATATGCAGGTATTTAACTAACATAATTTCTGTTTAATCCCGGATTTGCGATTTGAGAATTTTACAAACAAATTTAAAAAAATTGTGGGAAATTAACAAAATTTGAATAGGGCTTGTGCGAAAACCGTTGCCCCCGCATTTGGGTTTACTTTACACGCATCTACATTAAGATTCCTTTTCAAAACATAAAAAAAATTATATGAGCCAGAGCAAAAAACAAATTTTATAAGTAAAAAAATATGGCCACCTTTTTTGATAAAAAACCGAAGAGAGCCCCGATTATCGTTTACAACACTTAAATGTTGTGTTGTTTTAGCAACAACACAACACCTAATTTGTTATCGATTATGGTTTACAACATCTAGGTGTTGTGTATGTCACAGGGTTGCATTTAATTTTAGTGCTTAATATCCGTAAATTTACATCTCTGCGCCTAAAAAACTGCCAAGTTTGAAAAAAAAAGTTTCAAGAATATTCGCATACGTGAGATTTTGTTTTGAATTAAAAGTGAAATAATGGATATCAACACCGAATTATTTTTTGATGATGACGATAATGGTAGGAAGAAAACATATATGGCTCGTATACGGAAGAGAATTCGGGATAGTTCCAACCCCTTGGAGTACGTATAAGTTGTCTGAAGTCATTAATTATATTAACACATAATGTATTTTAGCAGACAATTTTCTTTTTAAATTTGCCTTATAGTGAGTCCATACCTATCATAAAATAAAATTTATTTTTAAGTAATATAATATAAATCAGATAGTACATCTGCTACTAACTCTTTGCCATTCTTTAGTGTTTTTAATCGGCAGAACCAAGCTATTTAATTGCGCTGTAAATTTATACCATGTGCCCTTAAGTTGCATTTTGTTATATCCAAATGGTAGCTTGCCTCGGCCAATATCTGGATGAATTCTCATCAGCTCAACCAGCTTTTCCATTTGTTTTTTATTTGTAATTTTGCTAAGAAAGAGTGCATATAGCTGTTGTAAATCGCGATCGCATTTTAAAAAATACCACACTAAAATAACAACTGTTGTAAACGGTAATCGTGGCTTAATATAACTTTTTATCTGATCTTTTTATTCATACAATTCGTTCAGCAATATTATTAAAAATTTTGCAATTAATCCAGGAATAATAAAAAAAATAGGTCCCGCCAAATAAAAAAAAAAACTAGAAAATGCACTTCATTCTGCAGAGTGTTCAATAAAACTTTTACAATTTATTATTCTACAATCATTATATGTACTTAAGATCTAACGATATCCGTCCGTCTGGCTGGACGACTGGCTGGCTGTCCATGTAAACCTTGTCCACAAAGTACGTGTCGCAATTTTAAATATAATTGAATGAAATTGGGCACCTGTGACTTTTATAATGCAAGGAATTGGTTGTAATCGGTCCATTATTTTACCTATCCCCCATACAAATGTCCCCACGGAATAGAGTTTAAACAATCAAAAATTACTTAAAAATAAGACTAATTTCAGTGCAAAGAATTTCGGTACAAAAATTCTAAAACAAAACTTAAAAATCGAGGCTGAAAATGAGAGAACAATTAATTTCGACAGAAATATCTCTTAAACTAAAAGAGATAACCTACATATGTATCTAAATGTAACCTTTTTTTTCTTTGTCAAATCATAAATGAATTTTTGGCGATTTAAGAAAAAAAAATTGCATACCCAAAATGACCAACTTCGGAGGTCTAGCCACTCCCCCCTGATCCGCTAAGAATTTGTGTTCCTTCAACTCAAAAACTCGAAAACATCTCGTCTCTGAGCAGGTGCAATTTTATAGAGATATTTCCAATAGTTCACATGTTACAGAATTATTAAAAAAAGGCGTTTTGGCAGCAATGTGGGCTGTTATATTCTAGTTTTAAATTTAAAGAAAAAATTAATTTCGATTACTTTTTTTTTTTTTTTTTTGTTACAATGGATCCACTTCTTTTTAAACTCTATTTTATTTATTTTTTTATTTCTATTTAAGTATTGTTTAAATATCTTTTTACTATGACCCAATACAATTTAAGTGTACATTTTAATTTTAAGAAAAATTAATTATGGTTTTATAATTAAGTTTAGCACATAGTTACCGAGAATAATAACAAATGTATACAAGTTAAGGGTAATAGAATACAACTAGCAGTTTATGTGAGAGGCAGTTCAAACTAAATTTTCCAAAAATTTACTCATTTTTTTCAAAACACAAAAACAAAATATATGTGACCATATGTATTTTGTTATTGCATGAATTAGTTTTTTGTCTCTCGCATAAACTTCTAGTTGTATTCTATGTTAACGGTACAAATTTTTTTCACATATAGCCTTAAAGTATGCACGGATTTTTCTAGTTTATAATCCCATCTAAAGTCTAATCCATAGTCATTCTTTTACTTAAACAACCTTTTCCCCCTTTTTCACTCCCCTTACTACCTATTTTAGTCATTCTTTTTTCCTTTGTGTTAATTTAATTACATTAATTTGAAAGCCAAAAATCATAATAAGTACCTCTCAACTCTCACACACTCGCAACAAATCAATCAATATCTACTTAATAATAATCTCTTAATTGTGACAGCAGTCAACAGCAGAATAAAGAGAATAAAGAGTTGATTTGTACATTTTCATTTAATACTGTATAAATTAAGATGAATTTCGATTTAATTTCTTTAACACACAACAACACACACACACAATCACACACAAAGAAATAAATAAAATGATAACAAATCACATAAAATTAACAACATAATTTAACCAACAAGCAAACTTTAAGGAAAAGAAAGAAAAACAAGAAAGAATCGATCACGCTCGAACTTTTTATACCCTACAACATTGCGTATATGTACAAAAATTTTCAGTGGGGTCTTTCGTTAGACCTGTGGCCAATTGTGGACCGATACTTATATTAAGTGTATATATATGAATACAAAAAATTTCATTTATACAAACATCTATATGAATTTATGCACTCTTTATATGGGTGCTAAGGTAAATTATGGACCGATCTTCATAAAATTTATACTTATATAAAACTTATTTGCGTTAAATACTAACTTGATACTAATACTTCAATGGGATTTATGCCCGTTAAAATGATTATCTGAAGAGGGGTTTATATGGGAGCTATGGTAAATAATCGACTGATCTTTCTGAAATTCGTCACAGATTTATACTTATATAGAACTATATGTGCGAAATTTCATTAAAATATTATTATATAAACCCCTATTCCATGAGGACATTTGTATGGCCGCTAGGTGAAATAATAAACCAATCATAACCAATTTCAATATTCTTTGTCCTTAGACCACAAGAAATCTGTATACCAAATTTCATTAATTTATGTTCAAAATTGCGTTCTATAGTTTAACTACCAGGTTTACATGGACGAACTGACGGTCTGATAAATGGACATCGTCGTCGACTTGGTAAGTGATTCTTAGCCGATTGATATTTTGATCTTAGAAAAATATTTTTGAGTGTTACAAATATCAATACAAATGTATAATACCCTACCCATCTATGGTGGTGTAGTAGGGTATAAAAATAAAATAAGAAATAAGGAGAACTGAAGACAAATAAAACAAAATTAAAATCAAACACTTAATTGATTCTTTTTTCTTTTTAAAATAATACTCACTTGTACAACATTGTAATAAAATAATTATTGATAAGAAGACAATTTGCCAAGTGTTAAAAGATTTGCCCCAAATTGCGGTATGACGTAAAAATATGTCACCTCGTTGTTGAAGAAAATGTGTGTGATAATGAGAAAATTTGTTGGCTGAACAATTGAAAAATAATGATGACGATGTTGTATTTTCTATGCTGTTTGAAGATATTTTTGGAGGGGAGTTAGTGGGTTTTGTTGATATTAATGATGATAAGGTGGTGGCTGCTGCTACTGTTGTTGTTGTTGTTGGTAATAATAAGAAGCTTTTAATATTGCGGTTAATGCTCCTATTGTCAAGCATATAGCCGCACATTGCAAATAACCAAGAGCATATATTAAATATAAACTCAATTTTGTTTTTACACTCTGTCGCGTTTTAGTTTGATTTCTTTTTTTTCGTTTCTTTTTATTTAACTCTAGAGTACTTTTTATTCATATATGTATACGAGTGTATTTATATTCATATGTATAAGTGTTTTACTCCTTAGGAAAAATTTTGGACTTACACTAATACATGCAAACAATATAAAAATGCACTTGTTTTGATTATACTTTTGTTTGTTTGTATGTGCCCAATCTTTTTTAACAATTGTTTTCCTTTAATGCTGTCTCTCTCATATTGTTGTTTATGTTATTGTTGTTGCTATATGGGATAATGATGATTATTTTAAGGCTATTCTTATTATAAACCTCTCACTTTTATACTTCTGCTCTTACCACCCACTCTCACTTTGTTAATTTCTTTTATTTATTTATGTGTTTGTTTGTTTGTTGTATATATATAAAAACAAAATCTCAACACTTAACTGTTAGCATGTGAAGTAGAACAGCAACAACAATATTACCATTATATAGAGTATATTGTAGACTTTGAAGCAGGAGAATACAATGTGTTTTTGTAAAGAGTTCCGTTATTTTTGCCATTTTTTATTATTATTATTTTCTTTTTCTCTTTTTTTTCTCAAAATGTTGAGTTTTTTTTTGTTAACAATTTTTGATTTGATTTTGTAGCAGCATTAATGGCAACAAGCAATAGCAGAAAAAGAAAAAATTATAACAAAAATATAAATTACAAATGAATTAAGTTTTTCTTATATTTCTGATTTTCGTTTTTAGTTTATTGTGCTGTGCTGGCTGGCGTTTTATAAATGAAATTTTTCAATTTAACAAATTTAACGTTATTCTATTCATGCAAACAACACACCGAACAACTGTCTTTATGTCTATCTGCCAGTTATGTATGTATATAGTTTACTCTTTTATTATTGTTGTAGCATATGGCATCTGTAAAGATATAGAAAAATAAGAAAATTAATATAAAAGAAACTGAAATGAAATTGTATGAATAGAAGTAGCTTTAAATTAATATTCTTTGCAAATCATTTACAAAAATCGTTTAGTTGTATGAAACATTTTTTTTCTATCATACAGTGGTTCCAAAACATTTTTTTTTTTTTTTTTGGAAATAAAGCTGTAACTTGTAAACCGTTGCAGATATCTAAGCAAAATTTTATATGATCACAGCTAAGTTGTTTTCAAGTTGATTTGGGGGAGCACAGGTCATCAGCGAATCACGAGGGTATAGAGGGTATAGATCCAAAGTTGGTAAATTTTGTGAAAAATCT
This sequence comes from Protocalliphora azurea, assembly GCA_932274085.1. Taxonomy (NCBI): domain Eukaryota; kingdom Metazoa; phylum Arthropoda; class Insecta; order Diptera; family Calliphoridae; genus Protocalliphora; species Protocalliphora azurea. The sequence continues at coordinate 14,037,705 of OW026522.1, forward strand.
AGTGGATATTTTCAGAAACTTATAAGGTCCAACTTAAGGCCCCGAAAAAAAAACAAACTAAAAAAACCATGCCAAAAAAGGGGGTAAAATTTACTTCGACCTAAATATCTCTTAAACTAAAAGAGATAACCTACATATGTAGGCATGTTTTTTTTTAGAGATTTAAAAGGACTATCTGTATGTAAAATATTTTTATATTCAAATCATAAATGAATTTTTAGCGAATTTTTAAGACATTACATACCTGAGGTAATAAAATTTGGTGATCTACCTCTCCACCACCGTGATCGGCTAGGGACCAGTGTTTCTCCAGAACAGATCCAAAGTTAGTAAATTTTGTGAAAAATCTAGTGGATATTTTCAGAAACTTATAAGGTCCAAATTAAGGCCTCCAAGATAAAATAACTAAAAAAAACTGGCCAAAAAAGGGGTAAAATTTGCTTCGACCTAAATATCTCTAACGGTTACAGAATTATTTCCAAAAAAAAAAAAAATGTTTTGGGACCACAGGTTCCTAGAGGATCGCGGGAGTAGAGGGTACAGAAAAAAATCTACTGGATATTTTCAGAAACTTATAAGGTCCAAATTAAGGCCCCCAAGATAAAATAACTAAAAAAAACCAGGCCAAAAAAGGGGTAAAATTTGCTTCGACCTAAATATCTCTTAAACTAAAGGAGATAACCTACATATGTAAGCATTTTTTTATAGAGATTTATAAGGACTACCTACATATATATAATTTTTTTTACATGCAAGTCAAAAAATGAATTTTTGGCGAATTGAAAAAAATTACATGCCCGAGGTGACAGCTTAGGAGGTCTACCCTCTACCCCCATGACCGGCTAGAAACTAGTGCTCTTCCTAATCAACTCAAAAACACCTCAGCTTTGACCATGTCAAATTTTGTTCAGACATTTCCAACGGTTCACAAGTTAGAGAATTATTTAAAAAAAAAAAAAAAAATTGTTTGGGACCACTGTATATCAGTATTTAATTTGTTTGCTGGCAAAAAAAAAAGGAAAATATTTCACAAAATTGTTCAGGGAATTTTGAGTGTTTGTGTGTTAAGTTTTTCAAATTCACTATGGTTTTAAGCAACATTTAGTATTTGAACTTTATATAGCCTTATGAAATGATTTTATATTGTATCTAACTTCCTCTTTCCTGTAACACTTTGAATGCTTGTTGCAAAACTCATTTCCGTCTTAATATTTTCCAAATTTGCAACACGGAGAGAAAGAATACACAAAATATAAATTATAACCAGATATTTCAAATTCATAATTTAATAATAAAATTTTTGCTAAGATTTTAGTAACTAAAACTCATGTAAAAATTGTTTTATCTCATTCTCAATTAATAACGCTTAACTCTTGTACTTAGTTATCTTTCCATTTATAATGAAATCATTTTGCTTAGAGTTTTCTTTTTACTTTTTCCTATATAATTTTCTTTCAAAATTCTTATTTAATTGTACCTCGAAAGCTCATTTTATATTTACGTTTACCTCCAAAAATCTGACTTTTAATATGTTCTCTCCATTCTCTTATTAATTTTCATTTACTTGGATAAGTTTTCAGTACTTTTCCTCACTTTACAAAGTCTTTTTTAGTTTTTCACAAAAGGAAAATTATCTTTAAATTATCTCTAGGTGTCATTTCATAATCCCAGTTTATATCTTCAGATTTCCTCATAGTTTCCTATCAAAGCTACATATTCCAGACTCTAACGTCTTTAAGCCTTTCCTTAGATTTCCTTGTTTCTCTTTTAGATTTCTTCCTTAATTATCTTCCTCATTCCTATTACTTTATCATTCATGAGTTTTCCTCATCAGTACCTCAATTTCTTAACTTTTTTCATTTGCTACCGATATCGTTAACTGAAGAAAAATTTCTGTTGTTTTAACGATGTTGCTATTCTCTACTACAGAGCTTCGAAGAAGAATTAGATAAATATTGGCTTAATTCCTTTAAATCTTAATTCTGCATTCAGAAACACCAGTTTTTCTTTCCATAATACCATTCCCAAAAATATAATTCTACGAGGGCAGATCAATAAGTCCGCGACTTTTCGAACTTCCCTCGTAGTTATATGAAATGCAACACTATTCCCATCAAGTACAACCTGTTAATAGACTACTATCAAGGAAATGCTCGATAAATACTATGGGGACTCTGCACCATCGATTTCAATGGTAAAAAAGTGGTTTTACTGACTTTCGTTGTGGTCGCACAAGTACAAATGACGCTGAACGTACTGGACGGCCAATTGAGGTCAGTACACCCGAAAATGTAGAAAAAATTCACAATATGGTGTTGGCCGACCGAAGAGTAAAAGTGCGTGAGATTGTTGATGCCATAGGCATTTCATGTGGCAGTGTGGTTTCAATTTTAAATGATCAGCCGGGTTTAAGAAAGTTGTCTGCAAGATGGGTGCCGCGATTGCTCTCAATTGACCATAAACGTAAAATTATGACAACTTCAAAGGGTTGATTGGAGTTGTTTAACCGCAAACCGAATGAGTTTTTGCGGCGTTTTATAACTGTGGATGAAACATGGATCCATTACTGTACTCCGGAGACCAAGCAGCAGTCTAAACAATGGGTTTCTCCGGGTGAACCTGCACCGAAGAAGGCCAAGATAAGTTTGTCGGCCAATAAGGTGATGGCAAGTTTTTTGTGATGCACGCGGGATAATCCATATCGATTACATTCAAAAGGGAAAAACAGTAAACGGCGAATATTATGCCAACTTATTAGATCGATTTAATGAAGATTTAAAAAGAAGACGACCCCATATGGCCAAGAAAAAATTTCTTTTTCATCAAGATAATGCACGGGTGTACAAGTGTGAGTAGTATGTTTATGGGGTTTCGGGACCACTTTTTTCATACAAAAGTTGGTTCATGCATAGCTGGGGTTGTGGTTTTTTGAAATGTGAAATGTGTATGTGTTGTGTGGTATTGAGGTATTGGAATGTGTGTGTTGTGAGAGTGAGAGAGAATAGTTATTTGGTGTGAGAGAGTATTGTCAGGTGAATTTGTGTGTGTTAAGGTTTTGAGGATTGATTTTGTGCGTGATGGAAGAAAACCAGTTTTAGTGTATAGATAGAAAATAGATAAATGTTGTGTTTTTAAAGATCAAGGTGGTTGAAATGTGTATTTTCCTTGTTCGTGATTGATGGTTGGTTTTATGTTGGCTATGGCGGAGATATATATTTATATTTTTGTTGGTGTTTTGTTGTGTTAATTTTTCTATGATTGTTTACTATCTATAGATCTTCCTGGATGGGATTTTGTAACCTAAAATATTTGTATTTGTTGTGAGAGAGAGAGGAAGTGTGGGTTGTGAGAGAGAGGGGAAGTGTGGGTTGTGAGACATGAGAGAGAGGGAATAGTTATTTGGTGTGAGACAGTGTTGCCAGATAGATTTGTGTGTGTTAGGTTTTGAGTTTTGATTTTGTGGATGATGGAAGAAACCCAGTTTTAGTGTAGAGGGAAAATGCTTGCCTGTTATGTTTTTAAAGATCAGTATGATTGAAATGTATGTTGTTTATGTTTTGCATCCCTGGTTAATAATGTGTTTGTAAGAGAAATGATTAGCATTTGCAGAAAGAGTTTTGTAACTTAAAAAAAAAGACAATGAGTTTTAGTTTCATTTATTTATTTTATTGATAAAAAATTTGTAATATGTTTCTATTAGATGTATTACATTATCTTTTTTTAATTCAAATGTAATACAATCACACAAAATGTTTGATCTACAATCGCAAATGTTGCATATCGTAGGGCAGTTGATAAAATGTTTTCCATGAACAGAGGTAATTAAATCCATATTTTCATATTCGTCTACAAATTCCATACCAGAAACAAGACCTATTCCCTACTTTGTGGTCTTCACAATTACGATAGAGTTCATTGACTCTATGGCTAAATATATTCATTTTTTCACCGATTGCATTGTAAACTATTATCATAGCAGTTTATTCTTTACATTTTATACATACTCTATACTTTATGCCTTATAATTTATACCTTACACATTATTCTCTATAGTATATACCTGATACTTTTACTCTATACTTTATACATTATATTATTTATACCCTATAACATATATTACCTTATACTTTATATCTTATACCTTATACTTTATATCTTATACTTTTTATGCCTTATACCTTGTACTTTATAATCTATAATTTATGATATATATTTTATATTCTATACTGTTTACTCTATACTTTATACCTTAAACTTTATATCTTATACTTTTTATACCTTTTACTTTATACCATATAATTTATACTCTTTACTTTATACTTTATATTTTTTTACTTTATACCCTATACTTTACACCTTCTTCTTTATACTCTATACTATGTACTATTTCATATCTTATACATTATACTCTATACTTTATACCTTATATTCTTTATATCTTATACATTATGCGTTATACCTTATAATTTATACTCTATACCTTATACCTTAAATATTATACTCAATACTTTATACGCTATACTTAATACCTTATACTTTATACCTTATACTTTATAATCTATACTTTATAATATATATTTTATACCTTATATTTTATACATTATCCTTTATGCCTTATACCTTATACTTTATACATTCATAATTCTTCATAATCTATACTTTACACCTTATTCTTTACACTTAATACTATATTTATTAATACTATATTTTATACTCACTACCTTATATCTCATACTTTATACTTTATAATCTATAATTTATACCTTATACTTTTAATCTATACTTTATTCATTATTCTTTATGCCTTATATCTTAGACCTTATACTTAATACTCAATACTTTACACCTTATACTTTATACCTTATACATTAAAAGGTATTACATTATATTCTATGCTTTATACCTTATACTTTATACTCTATACCTTATACCTTATACTTTATACATTATTCTTTATACCTTATACTTAATACTTTATATTTTATATTTTACTATCTCTCTATCCATCCATCTATCTATCTATTTATCTGTCTATAAATCTATCTATTCTATTCTATTCTATTCTATTCTATTCTATTATATTATATTCTATTCTATTCTATTCTATTCTATTCTATTCTATTCTATTCTATTCCATTATATTATATTCTATTCTATTCTATTCTATTCTATTCTATTCTATTCTATTCTATTCTATTCTATTCTAATCTATTCTATTCTATTCTATTCTATTCTATTCTATTCTATTCTATTCTATTCTATTCTATTCTATGTTAAGAAGACGTGGTATCAACAATATATCAATACATTTTGAGTATTTGAAAAAAGTCTTACTACCAACTAGCTATGATACATATGGTCTAAGTAAAGATATTGAAAAGAATTACAATGATTTTCCTGAGGGTATAATCCTATCTGAAAAACAAATTTTGTTATCATCACCAGCAAATATAATATTAGTACTAAAAATCAAAATCTCAATTCATGTCATCCGGAATATGTGGAATATGAAATTGAATCACCACACCTAATTATATTTACTGCTGTGTCCAGAAAGTCTAAAAGAACTCTATACCAATTAATAGATTTTGAAAAATATATGTTTTATTTTATTTTTTATTTTTTATAATAGATACATACATATAAACACATTTTTTTTTTTTTTTTTTTTTTTTGTTTCATTATTTTATATTCAGTATTCATTTGTATCACAAATTTAATTACGTTTACATCTCTTTCTAAACATAATATATTTTATAGTGGAGAATTAGACAAAGTTATGAACATATCTGGTAAAATTCAGTATATTATCAATAAATTAAAGGTCTTTTTAGTTTAATTTGGAAATACGTTGTTGCTTGGAATCAGATAATAAAATATAAATGGTGTATTAAAATTTATATCAGTAAGAAATATATTCAATCATTATAACAAACCTTCACATCTAAATATTTCAAAAGTCACACTTAATTTTAATTACAATTAATTTCAATTATTTTAATATTTTTGTCTTTTGCAAACATACATTTATATTATTTATCATCATTCCCTTAGACACCTAAAAGTACAGGGATGAAATGTTATCCATAGACTTACTCTTACAAAATTTATTCTTAATGAAAATAGAACATAAAACTAGAATACAAATCGAAATAACAAAAAGTGATATGTCTCCTGACACAGTTTTAACCTTTAAATTCTTTAACTCAGTTTTGATTATATCAACATCAATATGTAGTTTATCAATATATTTGCTATTGTTTAAAATGTTTACAGTAACTGGTTTTATAACTCTAATATTAATTTTATTGTAATCTATCAGCCATGATGATGTTTGAATAGACGATTTTTGTTTTGATGTAAAATATGCTGAAGAATATAACGTGATTCCTTCGTGTTCTGCAACACATCCTGATGGTAAAGTTAACAAACCTTTTAAAGGTAGCATTATCGAACTGCGATTATGATTATCACAGTCCACACTTAGTGTGAATGTATCAGAAACAGTAAATAACCACTGATTTTCTGTTGATAATTTGATCCAAACACTTTTCTTTTCAACTTCTTCAAAATTACATTCAGCATGCCTTGATTGTTTTAGTGCTGAAATTTCACATGTTCGTTCAACAGCTGATTTCCATGAAAAATTATTTCTACAATTAAATTGGTCATCATTGTTTTTAGTACATGCATTAAGTTGCAATTGAGACATCAAAAAATACAAATTATTTGCAAAGTTATACACTATGTAGTCATCATCCACCAAAGATATTACTGTACTATTATCTACTTTAACTGGCAATTGAATTATTTTGTAAACTTCAGAGCTATGATTGGTAACTAATGATATTTCAGCTTGTATTACAAATCGATTTTCTATCATAAATCCATTTACTTTAATAGAGTTAAAAATTTTCTTTAATTTAGTATCGGTGAGTTGTCCAGGAAAAATCAAATCATTTGGTAAGAATTATTCAATATGTAATAATTCGTCTTGTAATTGGTTAAATGTAAGAAGATCTGGATTAACATTTCCATGATTTATGTTAATTAATAGATTTGTAAAGGATGATTGAACTTTATTACAGTTATCTACTATTAAATGTAGTTGTCCTATCATAACTTGAAATAACCATTCTGCATTTGTTCTATTTTTATCTTCATCGATATTAATCAGCTTCAGTAGTTCATAAATTTTATTAAAGCTTGCATTTAATTCGTTACTAGTGTTTTTTAATATGTTCTTTATAGAATCTAAAACTGATATTTGTTGAATCATAAGCTCATTCAAATCTTGCTGGTTGTTAAAATAGTTTTTTATTTTTGTTTGCAGAGTTTGTTGTTCTTTGTTAGTCACGTCTACTGAGAACGTTGTCGATTTTAGAAATAAATTGTCTTGCTGCAATGAATAATATATTTTATCGAACCTTCGTTTTAACAATTCACATATCTCTTTGCCATATTTATTAATTAAGAACTCATTTTGTATAACTTCTGTTATGATTTTTATTTTCTTAAGTTCATCGTAAAATTCATAGAAGTCATAGTAAATAAATAGATTCCATCTTGAATTAATCATGTTTATTGTTCCTATATTATCAAAATATAATGCAGTATTTGATGGTATTTCTTGAACTCTAATATTAGTATTATAATTTGAAAATGCAGCATTTAGTCTTACAATTGTCACGAGATGTGTCAAAAAGCAAAGTAAGTTATAATTTATTAAATTCATAATATTTAGGTGTTGTTTATTTATTAAGCTTGATGTCTTATGTTTATATCTTTACTTTTGGAATATGCTATATCGTGATCTTTGCATGCAGCGTCCAAAAGGTTAATTCCTTTATCTCCTTTATAACTGATAACGAACTGGTTCTAATCTGCTTTATAACAGATAACGAACTGGTTCTGATCTGTTTTATAACTGCTAACGAACTGGTTCTGATCTTCTTTATAACTGATTACGAACTGGTTCTGATCTGCTTTATATCTTTCATCACTTATTTACAATTGAATAAAATTATCGAATCCCTTTTTATATCGACCTTTATTAACTAGATCATCCTTACTAACAACAAAACATGTAGATTTTATTATTAACCAACTGTGTTGTAGGAATTAATTCTAATTTCATTTTCATGGCTTTTATATCTCGGATTTGGATTACTAGTGCGTGGACTTCGCATGTAATATTTATCCATAATCTTCGTAATATATTTCTTTTCCTCATTTAAATGAAAGCAGCGGCATGAAACTGCATTTCCATATCTTCTTTTGAACGATTGAATTTTCTGTAAAGATTCTTAAAAAATCATGTTCTCAAAACTCAACAAAAATACACCAATATCAAATATCTTGTAAGCTTCAGATCACTTAAATCACTATAAGCAAAAGCTAAAAAGTGAACCATCCCTAACACCATAGTAAATAAATGATTTTTCTTTTTTAATTTTATGTAGATAATTATTAACTTTAATATGAAAAAAAAAATATGTATCGTTAAAAGATTCCATTTATACCTTTAAAATTACAGGAGATGAAATATTAACCATAGACGTACTATTACAATATTTATTTTTAATGTAAATAGAACATAAAACTAGAATACAAATCGAAATAACAAAAAGTGATATGTCTCCTGACACAGTTTTAATCTTTAAATTCTTTAACTCAGTTTTAATTATATCAACATCAATATGTAGTTTATCAATATATTTGCTATTGTTTAAAATGTTTACAGTAACTGGTTTTATAACTCTAATATTAATTTTATTGTAATCTATCAATTTCAAGTGGTGGTTGTAAATCTCCAAAACTGTCAAAATATTCCTTATAGTTGTGATTTTTATAATATGCTACCCAATGTGTTCCAGGTCCATGTTCATCATCTAAATTAACAATACCACATTCTTGAGTAAGTGGGTTTTTAGGTAAACCATCACACATGAAAACACCTCTAAAATATCTGAGTTGTCTTCCACATTTCTGTAGATCTATATCAGTTAGGGGACGATTGGGTAGATTTTTTAAAAGTTTTTTGAATCTGGTCTATAATACAATCCATATCCAGTTTTATAAGGTTTAAGATATAAACCTTTTCCCATAGCTATTGCTTCCATATTTTTATTATAACGTGTAGCTTCTGCTAGTTGTTCTTTTCCATTCTTTATACTGTTCACAGCTTTAACTATAGCTGATCCACCTGTAGCTAAACCTCCCAAAGCTGATAATGCTGTTAAAACAGGAATTAGTGGTAGAAATCCACCAATTTTAGGTACTGGAATTACTCTTGGTATTTTTATATTAGCTCTCCTTTTGCTTTTAAAATTATTATGAACGACTTTTTGAGCAATTTTAACAGCGTCATGTATATTATCTGGTTTTTCTTTTTTCAAAAGTTTTAAGGTATTTCTAACAGTGTTGGTAAATAATTTTCTATTACAAACTTTTCTCATTCTTTTTTTCATTGTTTTTCTCGATTTACGATGTTTTTTAATATTTTTAATATTCTTCATACCTAATCCAAATTTCACTTTTGTCTTCATTGCATTCGTAACAAACCAAGCATTAGCTCGTTCTTTAAAATCACTATCTTTAGATTTTACTCGTTGTCAAGCTTTTTCAGCTAATATTTGATCAGCTTGATGTCGGCTATTTAAATCTTTTGATTGTGAGTATGCAATATCGTGTTCTTTACATACAGCGTCTAATAAATTTATTCCTTTATCTCCTCTTGCTAAGCGTTCTTTAAGTTTTGTACCAGGTCCACAGAATTGATAACCAGGTAATAATGCAGTATTTGATGGTATTTCTTGAACTCTAATATTAGTATTATAATTTGAAAATGCAGCATTTAGTCTTACAGTTGTCACGAGATGTGTCAAAAAGCAAAGTAAGTTATAATTTATTAAATTCATAATATTTAGGTGTTGTTTATTTATTAAGCTTGATGTCTTATGTTTATATCTTTACTTTTGGAATATGCTATATCGTGATCTTCGCATGCAGCATTCAAAGGTTAATTCCTTTATCTACTCGTTCCAAATGTTTTTATAATTTTTATCCAGGACCGCAAAATTTGTAACCAGGAAGATGTATTTTGTGTGAGTAGACATAAAAATGCTAATTCTTTCTATTTACGTCAAACTTATACAAGAATCCCAAAACATTTAGTTATATATAATGCTAATAAGATTATTATATTTAAGCAAGTGAGACATATATATGGAGATCATGTGATATGAATTATGAAAAGTTTCATAAAATCTGTCGAGAATGATGGAAAGACAAGTATGAATTTCTGGTTGTAAGTAAAGATGATGATTTAAATAAATATTTAATTATCAGTATATTATTAGATATTAAACGTATTAGATCAGTATACACTACATCGATCTGATATCAGATATCAGGTCTAGTATCAGCTACCAGACCTGATATCAGTTATCAGGTCTTGTATCAGCTATCAGACCTGATATCAGCTATAGCTGATACCAGCTATCAGGTCTGGTATCAGCTACCAGACCTGATATCAGTTATCAGGTCTTGTATCAGCTATAGCTGATATCAGGTCTGATAGCTGGTATCAGCTATAGCTGATATCAGGTCTGATAGCTGATATCAGGTCTGGTAGCTGATACCAGACCTGATAGCTGGTATCAGCTATAGCTGATATCAGGTCTGATAGCTGATACAAGACCTGATAACTGATATCAGGTCTGGTAGCTGATACCAGACCTGATATCAGCTATCAGGTCTGGTATCAGCTATCAGGTCTGGTAGCTGATACTAGACCTGATATCTGATATCAGATCGATGTAGTGTATACTGATCTAATACGTTTAATATCTAATAATATACTGATAATTAAATATTTATTTAAATCATCATCTTTACTTACAACCAGAAATTCATACTTGTCTTTCCATCATTCTCGACAGATTTTATGAAACTTTTCATAATTCATATCACATGATCTCCATATATATGTCTCACTTGCTTAAATATAATAATCTTATTAGCATTATATATAACTAAATGTTTTGGGATTCTTGTATAAGTTTGACGTAAATAGAAAGAATTAGCATTTTTATGTCTACTCACACAAAATACATCTTCCTGGTTACAAATTTTGCGGTCCTGGATAAAAATTATAAAAACATTTGGAACGAGTAGATAAAGGAATTAACCTTTGAATGCTGCATGCGAAGATCACGATATAGCATATTCCAAAAGTAAAGATATAAACATAAGACATCAAGCTTAATAAATAAACAACACCTAAATATTATGAATTTAATAAATTATAACTTACTTTGCTTTTTGACACATCTCGTGACAACTGTAAGACTAAATGCTGCATTTTCAAATTATAATACTAATATTAGAGTTCAAGAAATACCATCAAATACTGCATTATTACCTGGTTATCAATTCTGTGGACCTGGTACAAAACTTAAAGAACGCTTAGCAAGAGGAGATAAAGGAATAAATTTATTAGACGCTGTATGTAAAGAACACGATATTGCATACTCACAATCAAAAGATTTAAATAGCCGACATCAAGCTGATCAAATATTAGCTGAAAAAGCTTGACAACGAGTAAAATCTAAAGATAGTGATTTTAAAGAACGAGCTAATGCTTGGTTTGTTACGAATGCAATGAAGACAAAAGTGAAATTTGGATTAGGTATGAAGAATATTAAAAATATTAAAAAACATCGTAAATCGAGAAAAACAATGAAAAAAAGAATGAGAAAAGTTTGTAATAGAAAATTATTTACCAACACTGTTAGAAATACCTTAAAACTTTTGAAAAAAGAAAAACCAGATAATATACATGACGCTGTTAAAATTGCTCAAAAAGTCGTTCATAATAATTTTAAAAGCAAAAGGAGAGCTAATATAAAAATACCAAGAGTAATTCCAGTACCTAAAATTGGTGGATTTCTACCACTAATTCCTGTTTTAACAGCATTATCAGCTTTGGGAGGTTTAGCTACAGGTGGATCAGCTATAGTTAAAGCTGTGAACAGTATAAAGAATGGAAAAGAACAACTAGCAGAAGCTACACGTTATAATAAAAATATGGAAGCAATAGCTATGGGAAAAGGTTTATATCTTAAACCTTATAAAACTGGATATGGATTGTATTATAGACCAGATTCAAAAAACTTTTAAAAAATCTACCCAATCGTCCCCTAACTGATATAGATCTACAGAAATGTGGAAGACAACTCAGATATTTTAGAGGTGTTTTCATGTGTGATGGTTTACCTAAAAACCCACTTACTCAAGAATGTGGTATTGTTAATTTAGATGATGAACATGGACCTGGAACACATTGGGTAGCATATTATAAAAATCACAACTATAAGGAATATTTTGACAGTTTTGGAGATTTACAACCACCACTTGAAATTGATAGATTACAATAAAATTAATATTAGAGTTATAAAACCAGTTACTGTAAACATTTTAAACAATAGCAAATATATTGATAAACTACATATTGATGTTGATATAATTAAAACTGAGTTAAAGAATTTAAAGATTAAAACTGTGTCAGGAGACATATCACTTTTTGTTATTTCGATTTGTATTCTAGTTTTATGTTCTATTTACATTAAAAATAAATATTGTAATAGTACGTCTATGGTTAATATTTCATCTCCTGTAATTTTAAAGGTATAAATGGAATCTTTTAACGATACATATTTTTTTTTTCATATTAAAGTTAATAATTATCTACATAAAATTAAAAAAGAAAAATCATTTATTTACTATGGTGTTAGGGATGGTTCACTTTTTAGCTTTTGCTTATAGTGATTTAAGTGATCTGAAGCTTACAAGATATTTGATATTGGTGTATTTTTGTTGAGTTTTGAGAACATGATTTTTTAAGAATCTTTACAGAAAATTCAATCGTTCAAAAGAAGATATGGAAATGCAGTTTCATGCCGCTGCTTTCATTTAAATGAGGAAAAGAAATATATTACGAAGATTATGGATAAATATTACATGCGAAGTCCACGCACTAGTAATCCAAATCCGAGATATAAAAGCCATGAAAATGAAATTAGAATTAATTCCTACAACACAGTTGGTTAATAATAAAATCTACATGTTTTGTTGTTAGTAAGGATGATCTAGTTAATAAAGGTCGATATAAAAAGGGATTCGATAATTTTATTCAATTGTAAATAAGTGATGAAAGATATAAAGCAGATCAGAACCAGTTCGTAATCAGTTATAAAGAAGATCAGAACCAGTTCGTTAGCAGTTATAAAACAGATCAGAACCAGTTCGTTATCTGTTATAAAGCAGATTAGAACCAGTTCGTTATCAGTTATAAAGGAGATAAAGGAATTAACCTTTTGGACGCTGCATGCAAAGATCACGATATAGCATATTCCAAAAGTAAAGATATAAACATAAGACATCAAGCTTAATAAATAAACAACACCTAAATATTATGAATTTAATAAATTATAACTTACTTTGCTTTTTGACACATCTCGTGACAATTGTAAGACTAAATGCTGCATTTTCAAATTATAATACTAATATTAGAGTTCAAGAAATACCATCAAATACTGCATTATATTTTGATAATATAGGAACAATAAACATGATTAATTCAAGATGGAATCTATTTATTTACTATGACTTCTATGAATTTTACGATGAACTTAAGAAAATAAAAATCATAACAGAAGTTATACAAAATGAGTTCTTAATTAATAAATATGGCAAAGAGATATGTGAATTGTTAAAACGAAGGTTCGATAAAATATATTATTCATTGCAGCAAGACAATTTATTTCTAAAATCGACAACGTTCTCAGTAGACGTGACTAACAAAGAACAACAAACTCTGCAAACAAAAATAAAAAACTATTTTAACAACCAGCAAGATTTGAATGAGCTTATGATTCAACAAATATCAGTTTTAGATTCTATAAAGAACATATTAAAAAACACTAGTAACGAATTAAATGCAAGCTTTAATAAAATTTATGAACTACTGAAGCTGATTAATATCGATGAAGATAAAAATAGAACAAATGCAGAATGGTTATTTCAAGTTATGATAGGACAACTACATTTAATAGTAGATAACTGTAATAAAGTTCAATCATCCTTTACAAATCTATTAATTAACATAAATCATGGAAATGTTAATCCAGATCTTCTTACATTTAACCAATTACAAGACGAATTATTACATATTGAATAATTCTTACCAAATGATTTGATTTTTCCTGGACAACTCACCGATACTAAATTAAAGAAAATTTTTAACTCTATTAAAGTAAATGGATTTATGATAGAAAATCGATTTGTAATACAAGCTGAAATATCATTAGTTACCAATCATAGCTCTGAAGTTTACAAAATAATTCAATTGCCAGTTAAAGTAGATAATAGTACAGTAATATCTTTGGTGGATGATGACTACATAGTGTATAACTTTGCAAATAATTTGTATTTTTTGATGTCTCAATTGCAACTTAATGCATGTACTAAAAACAATGATGACCAATTTAATTGTAGAAATAATTTTTCATGGAAATCAGCTGTTGAACGAACATGTGAAATTTCAGCACTAAAACAATCAAGGCATGCTGAATGTAATTTTGAAGAAGTTGAAAAGAAAAGTGTTTGGATCAAATTATCAACAGAAAATCAGTGGTTATTTACTGTTTCTGATACATTCACACTAAGTGTGGACTGTGATAATCATAATCGCAGTTCGATAATGCTACCTTTAAAAGGTTTGTTAACTTTACCATCAGGATGTGTTGCAGAACACGAAGGAATCACGTTATATTCTTCAGCATATTTTACATCAAAACAAAAATCGTCTATTCAAACATCATCATGGCTGATAGATTACAATAAAATTAATATTAGAGTTATAAAACCAGTTACTGTAAACATTTTAAACAATAGCAAATATATTGATAAACTACATATTGATGTTGATATAATCAAAACTGAGTTAAAGAATTTAAAGGTTAAAACTGTGTCAGGAGACATATCACTTTTTGTTATTTCGATTTGTATTCTAGTTTTATGTTCTATTTTCATTAAGAATAAATTTTGTAAGAGTAAGTCTATGGATAACATTTCATCCCTGTACTTTTAGGTGTCTAAGGGAATGATGATAAATAATATAAATGTATGTTTGCAAAAGACAAAAATATTAAAATAATTGAAATTAATTGTAATTAAAATTAAGTGTGACTTTTGAAATATTTAGATGTGAAGGTTTGTTATAATGATTGAATATATTTCTTACTGATATAAATTTTAATACACCATTTATATTTTATTATCTGATTCCAAGCAACAACGTATTTCCAAATTAAACTAAAAAGACCTTTAATTTATTGATAATATACTGAATTTTACCAGATATGTTCATAACTTTGTCTAATTCTCCACTATAAAATATATTATGTTTAGAAAGAGATGTAAACGTAATTAAATTTGTGATACAAATGAATACTGAATATAAAATAATGAAACAAAAAAAAAAAAAAAAAAAAAAAATGTGTTTATATGTATGTATCTATTATAAAAAATAAAAAATAAAATAAAACATATATTTTTCAAAATCTATTAATTGGTATAGAGTTCTTTTAGACTTTCTGGACACAGCAGTAAATATAATTAGGTGTGGTGATTCAATTTCATATTCCACATATTCCGGATGACATGAATTGAGATTTTGATTTTTAGTACTAATATTATATTTGCTGGTGATGATAACAAAATTTGTTTTTCAGATAGGATTATACCCTCAGGAAAATCATTGTAATTCTTTTCAATATCTTTACTTAGACCATATGTATCATAGCTAGTTGGTAGTAAGACTTTTTTCAAATACTCAAAATGTATTGATATATTGTTGATACCACGTCTTCTTAACATAGAATAGAATAGAATAGAATAGAATAGAATAGAATAGAATAGAATAGAATAGAATAGAATAGATTAGAATAGAATAGAATAGAATAGAATAGAATAGAATAGAATAGAATAGAATAGAATAGAATAGAATAGAATATAATATAATGGAATAGAATAGAATAGAATAGAATAGAATAGAATAGAATAGAATATAATATAATAGAATAGAATAGAATAGAATAGAATAGAATAGATAGATTTATAGACAGATAAATAGATAGATAGATGGATGGATAGAGAGATAGTAAAATATAAAATATAAAGTATTAAGTATAAGGTATAAAGAATAATGTATAAAGTATAAGGTATAAGGTATAGAGTATAAAGTATAAGGTATAAAGCATAGAATATAATGTAATACCTTTTAATGTATAAGGTATAAAGTATAAGGTGTAAAGTATTGAGTATTAAGTATAAGGTCTAAGATATAAGGCATAAAGAATAATGAATAAAGTATAGATTAAAAGTATAAGGTATAAATTATAGATTATAAAGTATAAAGTATGAGATATAAGGTAGTGAGTATAAAATATAGTATTAATAAATATAGTATTAAGTGTAAAGAATAAGGTGTAAAGTATAGATTATGAAGAATTATGAATGTATAAAGTATAAGGTATAAGGCATAAAGGATAATGTATAAAATATAAGGTATAAAATATATATTATAAAGTATAGATTATAAAGTATAAGGTATAAAGTATAAGGTATTAAGTATAGCGTATAAAGTATTGAGTATAATATTTAAGGTATAAGGTATAGAGTATAAATTATAAGGTATAACGCATAATGTATAAGATATAAAGAATATAAGGTATAAAGTATAGAGTATAATGTATAAGATATGAAATAGTACATAGTATAGAGTATAAAGAAGAAGGTGTAAAGTATAGGGTATAAAGTAAAAAAATATAAAGTATAAAGTAAAGAGTATAAATTATATGGTATAAAGTAAAAGGTATAAAAAGTATAAGATATAAAGTTTAAGGTATAAAGTATAGAGTAAACAGTATAGAATATAAAATATATATCATAAATTATAGATTATAAAGTACAAGGTATAAGGCATAAAAAGTATAAGATATAAAGTATAAGGTATAAGATATAAAGTATAAGGTAATATATGTTATAGGGTATAAATAATATAATGTATAAAGTATAGAGTAAAAGTATCAGGTATATACTATAGAGAATAATGTGTAAGGTATAAATTATAAGGCATAAAGTATAGAGTATGTATAAAATGTAAAGAATAAACTGCTATGATAATAGTTTACAATGCAATCGGTGAAAAAATGAATATATTTAGCCATAGAGTCAATGAACTCTATCGTAATTGTGAAGACCACAAAGTAGGGAATAGGTCTTGTTTCTGGTATGGAATTTGTAGACGAATATGAAAATATGGATTTAATTACCTCTGTTCATGGAAAACATTTTATCAACTGCCCTACGATATGCAACATTTGCGATTGTAGATCAAACATTTTGTGTGATTGTATTACATTTGAATTAAAAAAAGATAATGTAATACATCTAATAGAAACATATTACAAATTTTTTATCAATAAAATAAATAAATGAAACTAAAACTCATTGTCTTTTTTTTTAAGTTACAAAACTCTTTCTGCAAATGCTAATCATTTCTCTTACAAACACATTATTAACCAGGGATGCAAAACATAAACAACATACATTTCAATCATACTGATCTTTAAAAACATAACAGGCAAGCATTTTCCCTCTACACTAAAACTGGGTTTCTTCCATCATCCACAAAATCAAAACTCAAAACCTAACACACACAAATCTATCTGGCAACACTGTCTCACACCAAATAACTATTCCCTCTCTCTCATGTCTCACAACCCACACTTCCCCTCTCTCTCACAACCCACACTTCCTCTCTCTCTCACAACAAATACAAATATTTTAGGTTACAAAATCCCATCCAGGAAGATCTATAGATAGTAAACAATCATAGAAAAATTAACACAACAAAACACCAACAAAAATATAAATATATATCTCCGCCATAGCCAACATAAAACCAACCATCAATCACGAACAAGGAAAATACACATTTCAACCACCTTGATCTTTAAAAACACAACATTTATCTATTTTCTATCTATACACTAAAACTGGTTTTCTTCCATCACGCACAAAATCAATCCTCAAAACCTTAACACACACAAATTCACCTGACAATACTCTCTCACACCAAATAACTATTCTCTCTCACTCTCACAACACACACATTCCAATACCTCAATACCACACAACACATACACATTTCACATTTCAAAAAACCACAACCCCAGCTATGCATGAACCAACTTTTGTATGAAAAAAGTGGTCCCGAAACCCCATAAACATACTACTAGTGTGCAGACTTAATGGCTAAACTCTATGAACTGGGCTACGAATTGGTACCTCATTCGCCACATTCTCCGGATTTAGCCCCTAGTGACTACTTCCTATTTCCAAACCTAAAGAAATGACTTGGTGGAAAGAGATTCAGCTCCAACGATGAAATTATTGACCAAACAAATGCCGATTTTAAGGACCTCGAAAAGCACTATTTTTTACGCAAAGAAAATGATGACACTTGCTCAAAATTTGACAGTGGTCTATTAACAGGTGGTATTTGATACGGATAGTGTTGCATTTCATATAACTACGAGGAAAGCTCGAAAAGTCGCGGACTTATTGATTCGCCTTCGTATAGCCACATTCAAAGGCTTTTCTTTCAATAGAATTAATTCTTTATTCTCTATGAATTAATTCAATTTTTGTTAATTCAGTCTTCACCAAATTGAATGAAAATATTTTTGATATTTTGTTTTTTTTTTTAATCTTTTATAAAATGAATTAAAAAATATTTTCTAAAGCTAAAGATTTGAACTGAAGAAAATTTAAATGATTCAACATATATTTTAAGCTTGAATTGTATTAAATTGTGAATTCTTTAAAGAATTAATACTTTAAATCATTAATTCAATTCATGAAAAGTTCATAGAATTTAAGTCTATGAATTAAATTATTAGGAATGCTTTAAAATAATGACTAGGATAATAAATTTAATTCGTTTTTAAAACAGTGAATTGAAGATTTTTTAGTATATTTTAACCAAAGAATAATAAGAGGTTGTCAAAAACATAACTCATGCAACAACAAAATACATATAATCAAATATATTTCGTAGTTATTTCGAAAAAAAAAAATATTCTTTTTTTCAATTGTAAAGCTAATATTTCGTCTCCTTGTGTATACAAGCCTGAAAAGAATTTGTCTCTTTCTAAACTTCACTATCCAAATAATAGTCACCTTTTGATTCTTTCTAAAGCTTATGCATTCCCTTTTCCATTCCTCAGTTCTTTCCTTCCTTTCCAATCTCGTCATTCTATTTTACCGTTTCTAAGTTCGTTTTCTTTCTTTCCATTTATTCATACGAGACTTGTTATAGTTTAGATTCACGGTATCAGGCTTTTTCGTTGGTTTACTGCGCATAAAATGTCAAGTAGAGTCTAGGTGACCCCGCTTTCTTCAGCCTAGGAACTTAATTTAAAAAAAAAAATCTTGCACTGATACAACTTTTAAAACAATTTATTAATTTTTAGTCTTTCTATTTTCAAAAATCGTGACTATCTCTTCCTTTCAGTTTCAAAAATTGTTTAGGATTCTTTTGGATATTTTTCTCTCTCTCTCTCTTAAATTATAGTCTCAAAGCAATTAAGCACCTTAAATGCTCTTTCCAAACTCCTGTTTACAAAATAGTATTAGTTCTTCATTTCAAATGATTATAAATAATACAATGTTTTTTCTAAAATCCAGATTCCTTCAGCGGTCTAGATTTTAAATTAACCTCAACTCTTTGTAAAGAGCAATCTCCAAAGGAATTTATCCTTAAATTCAGTTTTTTAAATCAACAATTTTTAAAGCCAAATTTCTAAAGCAATCTTTGCTCTTAAACACAGTTTCCATAACAGCTGCTTGGTTTTCTATAGCTCTGGGTCCAACACGTTTTGGCTTCTTTCAATAATCCCGATTTTTTTTGTTTAGTTTCCAACGAAACCAAAATGGATAAGATGCCACGAATGCTAATGAAGTGTGTAGCGGCACAGAAAATATGTATTCCTAGACCACAAACACTGCCAAACAGAGACAACAAGACAATTTACGATTGCAAATTTATTTATGGTCCTTCGAACCGGATATTGGCTTACAACATTTCTGTAGTCACATCTATAACAGTGTTTACGACGCTAGATTCAATCTGCTAACTGAGTCCCTCAAAATTGCAAACAGTGCAAGGCGGGCGTCATGTTTAGGTTTCAACGAAACCAAAATGGTTAAGACACCACGAATGCTGATAAAGTGTGTAGTGGCACAGACAATACGTATGCCATTCTAATTTTATTTCTTATTTTCTCTCCGTGTACAATTTTTCATTAGCATCAACAAAAATTTCAAGTCTTAACCAAAAAAATTTAATTTAAGCCTTCTTCTTCCTCTTTCTCTTCTCAGGTCTTAGGTTTCTTTTGCTTCAGCTGCTGCTAAACCCTCAGCCGCTTCAGCTATCACTGTGCTACTCTTTCTTCTTTTAGACTTTAGAATTCTTATAAGTGTTACACACTTGACTTTGGCATTAATTTTTGTTTCACATTTTCAAGTGGCGTAAATTAAAAAATGAAAATGAAAAAAAAGAAAAAGATAAATATCCATTTAGTTATCAAGTTGGCTTCCCAGTACAAATTCTCACTCATGTACTAACCCACACAAAAATACAAACAAACCAAAAATAATAAAAAAAAAATTTCTGACAGACTACCCGCCTGACCTGAGTTTCGATATTAGCGAATGTTCGCTAAAAACGAAGAACTTTCGAAACAAATATTTAGGAGAAAATATTAAATATAATTCTCGTTAGTAAATATTAGCGTAATATTCGAGAATGTATTTTGTGAATAAAATATCGAAACTATAAGTTTCAAGAAAATTTTTTTAATTTCACGAGGAATTCTTATGCAAATAAAAAAGCAACATATTTTCTTGTTTGTGCATGCAAAAGACAGTGGTAGTTCATATCGATCGGTTGTAAAATATTACACGCAGAGAGAAAATATATTTGTAGTGACCATAATCTAAGAGCAACATATTATGATGGGAACATATGATCACAGCGAAAAATAGAAATGATTATGATTAAGTAATAAATATTATGAGTCCATTTTGTCATATTGTGTTCGATTTTATGGTTTGTTTTTTTTTATGTTATGATTCTAGTTTTACATATAATTGAACAATCTTACTACATTATTATACCATTCCATCAGAGTATGGTTTGATGTTATTATATTATTTTCTTTTTTTTTATATTATTATAGCACATTGTCATATTATGATTCCATTTTATCATATTATTATTCCATGTTATCATATAGTTATCCTTTCTTATCATATTTCATTTTGTCATATTATTATTCCATCTTATCATATATTAAAAAATTTAACATATTATTATCCCTTGTTATCATACAGTTATCCTTTCTTATCATATTATTATTTCATTTTGTCATATTATTGTTCCATCTTATCATATATTAAACTAAAACGTATTAATAAAAAATTGTTTTTATAAATTCTTTATGAAAAATAATAGAAAAAATAATAGAAAAAAATGTAAAAAATATCATTTGTATCACCACATATTGTTCAAATGCAAGATATTTTTTTTTTTTAAATAAACCCTTAATGGTAGTTAATCAATATGTTATATTGCTTGAATCACTCTGAGTATAATCAAAACTTGTCTATTTATATTTATTCATATATAAACTAAATGAGAATTATAATGAAGTTGGAAAACAAACAAAATATATTTAAAAACAAATAAGTATAGAATTTGTTTCCACTAAGTTTGTGTAAAGGATAAGTATTATATTTATTTCAAACATTTTATTGTCATGGGAATAATAATATTATGGTTTGAAAACAGATTATGGTTTAAGAACAAGGAAAAAGTCTGTAAATATTTAATGGTTGTAGAAATAATGATATTTTTTCATTTTAATAAAATTTTGTTTCTGGTAAAACTATTTAAAAACATATAATTTTTGCAGTCAACCATATTAAAATTTTTATAGAGTGTAAACATTAAATAACAATATTTAAATAAAATAATTGCTATGAACATAGAGTTATTAAAATTCAAGAAAATTAACAAAGAAAACATAATATTGTTATTGTTATAATTTTTTTTTTCCCAGTAATTTTATTTATTGAATCTTCACAAAAGTTAAGTGAACTAACAATAACTCTATGCGACAGTCAAAATCAGGATGGGATGAAACCAACGAAATGTTATATCGGTAAAAAAGAAGTTATACGTGTCCCGGCGTTTCGCTGGGTCACGTCTAGGAATCAAGATATATCGATTTGAAGTTAGTAACTATCATATAGGGGAAATTGTGACCTTTGGTGGTCTTTTTTTTGACATAACTCGAGAACCACCAGTCCGATTTCGCTGCGTGTTCAGCAGCAAATTTTAAATTTCTTTCAAAATTATTGAGAGAGAGATCGATTTCTTCTGGTGAACCCAGCGATATGTTCTCTATGCAGTGAGTACTAAAATATTTCTTATATTTTAGCCAGTTTATCCTTCATCCTGATATCGCTAAGTTACCAGTCGGGGATACAATTTCTTGGGGGCTCAATAGCATAACAATAGTGGTTGTGTGATTTGATGATAATTCTAGAGATGATTCAGCTTTAATTAGCTGCATTGGAATATTTTTTATAACAACAAAATCGATGACGTCCGATATTTTGTGTGGATCAGTGGGCCAATATGTTTCCGCTAGAAATCACATTCATACCCATTTTATTGTTATAATGATGTAACCATGTTTTTTCTCTAAGTGCAGTTAGAAAGTTAATTACATTAATTAATAATATAATTAAATTTCAATATAAAATTAGTTAATCATTTTATTAAAAAAAATATTTGGAGAACTTTTTTTCTATGCAGAAAATATCATTTTCGAACTATTGCCATTGATAACAATCACAAGTCGTTAGTAATATCAATATCGAATAATTTTAATCATTTTCTGTTATAGAAAACAAATCACTAAAGAATATATTTACGTTTCGTTATTAATATCGCTAGGGATTCACTATTAATACGATAGACGAACCTTTGAGAGCGAAAGATTTGCTGCCACAAAGCGAACGAACCCAAAGAGCTCATATTCGATTCACCAACGATAGTCGTTCTCAAATATTTTGCCAGAGAAATGTTCTAAGGGGATATCATTATCGAAGTTTGTGGTCAGCTGGGTAACTGGTTGGCTAGATGGTTTGTATATGTGTGTATGTGTGTGTTAGCATGTTTAGGTTTAGGTTAAGTATCATTTTTAATGTTTTCTCTAAATCTTCTTCCCTTTACAGTTCTTTTCTTTTTTAATTTTGTAGCCAAATATTTTGGTATTAAATAAATATTTATGTGTACAACGAACAAAAATGTATTAAATTGCTTTCAAAATATTGTTGTTGTTGTTGTTGTTATTGGGTCTGTTGTATTTATTTTCTCATATTGAAGTTGTTGGGATTTGTATATACTTCATTAAGTTGTCGTTTTTTTTTGTTGCTGACATATATAGAGAAGAAGTTTCAGTTACATTAAGTAATTAATTTGAAATTCAATTAAGTTTGAATGAATATTTAAAAGAAATCTTATAAGATTTACATTACGTTTAGGTCTTTCCCCCCCAAAAAATAAATATGTTAAGAAGGTGCGTAAAGTATTAGTAAATTAAATGAAATTAAATGCAGTTACACAACCAGTGTTGCCAGTTTAGAGTTTTTAAGGGCAAATCAAGCCTTTTAATTTTGCTTTTAGCCTCAAAATTTTCGTTCTAATTTCTAGCTTTTTCGTAGCCTTTTTTTATTCTTAAAAATATGTTAAGAAGGTGCGTAAAGTATGAGTAAATTAAATGAAATTATATGCAATTACACAAAAAGTGTTGCCAGTTTAGCCTTTTGAAGGCTAAATCAAGCCTTTTTATTTTGCTTTTATCCTCAAAATGTTCGTTTTAGCTTTTAGCTTTTTGTAGCCTTTTTTGATTCTTAAAAATATGTTAAGAAGGTGCGTAAAATATGAGTAAATAAAATGAAATTAAATGTAGTTACACAACCAGTGTTGCCAGTTTTTAAGAGTTTTTAAGACTAAATCTATAATGCGGTAAAACGAAGACTTATGCAACTTGTAATTCACGCAAATTGAATTTATGGAATCTCCACTTTTAACTCTTTTTAAAATCTCTAATTTTTGAGAAATCGTTAGCTTTAAAATATGTTGAATTTTACCATATTGAGAGACATATTTACACAATAAATGATACGAATAAACTGACAAAATTGAAGATCAAAATTATCCCAAAAAAAATATGCCAAAAGACGGGGATTTCTCTTTTTTGGTTATGGATATTGTAATCAAATTAAGAAAAAAACAGATAAAAATCCCGCAAATAGAACTCGTTTTCGTAAACTGTCGCGATTATAGAACCTGCAATTTTAAAAATTAAGCCGTTGCGCTAACAGGGCCGCCGCGGTAGTGGGTAGTCGCGAATAACGAACTTGCACTATAACGCGTGATCCACTTCAAGGTTCTCTACTTTAAAAAAAAAACACAGAAAATTCAAATTTTATGGGGAATGTTTATTATCAATAGAAAGAACATTCTTTGGCATTTATTTTTTGAAGATTATGTCTATCAAATATTGGCCGTTGCTATGTCGCAGATGGTCCATACGTTGAGTCCAATTTTCGTTGACTCGTTCGAACATTTCGACTGGTAACTGGCGAATGACACGCGTGATGTTTTCCTCCAAAGCCTGAATCGAAGCGGGTTTGTCCGCATAAACTTTAGACTTTACATATCCTCACAGAAAAAGTCTAACGGTGTGATATCACACGATCTTGGTGGCCAATTAACCGGCTCAAAACGTGAAATTATGTGCTCACCGAAGTGTTCTCTCAATAAATCCATTGATTGATGCGATCTGTGGGAAGTGGCGTCGTCTTGCTGAAACCAAATGTCACCAAATAGTCGGTTATCATGACACGATAATGGTCGCCATTGACGGTTACGTACGCAACGGTATCATTTTTAAAGAAATATGGACCGGTGATTCCACCGACCCACAAACCACACCAAACCGTTGTTTTTTCTGAATGAAGTGGCAGTTCTTGAATCTCTTCAGGTTACTCTTCGTCCCAAATGCGGCAATTTTGTTTATTTGCATACCCATTGAGCCAGAAATGGGCCTCATTGCTGAACAAAATTTGACTCGAAAACGTCGGATTATCTTGGAACTTTTCAAGAGCCCATAGAGCGAAGCGATGTCGAGCGGCCTCATTTTTTGAAGCATTTAGCTTTTTTACCTTTTTTGAAGTTCAATTTATCCTCTTTTTTTTCTCATCACCTGGCAACACTGTACACAACAAAAACGGAAAGTTAACACAAACAAATTGTTAAGGTTAGAAGTTATATGAGCCAAGACTTAAAAGATAAGAATGTTTGTTGAAAGACTGCAGCAATGACATAATATTGTTAATTAAATAAGTTACAATAACAAATTTGAACAGGGAGTTGTTGAAAAATATTTCAATTAGCAAAAGGAAGACACGTAAAAATATAAGAAGTAAATTTGTTCCCTTATGAAGCAAGACATAACTACCAAATACACTGCTGGCCACTTGAATAAGGAATCACAATTTTTTTTAACTTTAATTAAGTATAACTCCTAAACTAAAGTTCAGCAAAGAATAATTTTTTGAGCAAATAAATTTCAAAGTGTTGGCTTTAGTTTTTGAAGAAATAAAAAAATACATATTTTGTTATACTAAAATCATGCATTTATTTAAAGACATGTATTTCAGTGGTACTATTTCGTGTGTCACTTGAATAAGGAATTCTTTTAATATTAATCAGGAAGGCTATGATTTGAATTTCTTTCAAAATAAATGGCTAGAGAATTTTTAATTTGATAGTTTTTAAATAGTTTTTTATTCAAAATGGGACGTGGTCTCTTAATAACTCTGAAAAAGAAAAAATTCTGATTTTGAAATCTCAGGGTCAGAATCCGTTCAAAATAGCCAAAAACATTAATAGAGGAAAGACAGTTGTGAACAATTATTTAAATAACGTGGAAAGATATGGAAAAGACATGAAAGGGCGAAGGAAAATGGCAACAACTGCAAAAGAAAGACGAAAAATTCTTAGAATTGCATTAAATTCTGCCATGTTGGTATCAAAAATAAGTGAAAAAAAAGTGGAGTCAGTGCCAGTCTAAGAACAGTGCACCGTATTTTAAAGTCCTGCCCATACATAGTCCGACGAAAATTGCAAAAAAACCCACCACTGATGAATGAAAAATGCAAACCACAACGTCTACAGTTTGCCAAAAAAAATACAATGACTTGATCCGACAAATGGTTTAAAGTTGTATTTTCCAATGAAAAAAACTTTAATATTTATGGTCCCGACGGGTATAACTATTACTTCCATGACTTAAATAAGGAGGAATTATTTTTGAGCCGCAGACACAGCCGAGAGGTCGAAATAATGGTATGGGGTAACATTTCGTATTATGGTACCATAGAATTGGTTTTTGTATCCAACAAAATGACTGCTATGACTTACAAAAACATTCTGGAGGCAGCATTTCCAAAATTTAATGATTTCTTTGGACACATACCTTCGACATACCAACACGACAACTCTCCGATTCATACCGCCAGAGCAGTAAAACAATGGATTAATCAACAAGGTGTTCAACTTTTGGATTGGCCCCCATATTCACCAGACTTGAATACAATGGAAAATATCTGGGGTTGGCTTGCAAGAATAGTTTATGAAGGAGGAAAACAATTAGAGACGATAGAATCCTTAAAGGATGTAATAACGGAAGCATGAAGTTCAATTTCGCTAAATTACTTAGAGTCATTATACAAGTCGATGGCAACGATCGCATTTTTGAGGTTATTTCAAAAAATGTTGGCAATACTCATTACTAGTTGAATGCTAGAAGATAATAACTTTCATTTTTATAATATAAAATTTAAAAATAAATTACAGTTTGCTTAGTTTTAAAATATTCCTTATTCAAGTGACACAAGAAAAAGTACCACAGAAATACAGGTCTTTAAACTAAAGCCAACATTTTGAAATTTGGTTGCTCAAAAAATTATTCTCTTCTGAACTTTAGTTTAGGAGATATACTTAATTAAAGTTAAAAGAAAAATGTGATTCCTTATTCAAGTGGCAGGCAGTGTATCTTTGGAAGACAAATGTTAAACTTACAAACACTTTGGCAATTATCTAAAAATGAAGAAAAGAAAGAAACTCTAGAATTTAAAAATAACAACATTTTCACTTTATAAAAATCTTGCTTCACCTCAAAATTTGAAACTGAGGAAAGTACATTTAAATTGAATTGGAGTTGAGAAATAAATTGGATCTTTAGTAGTTTCTACTAAAGATTGTTTAGGGAAGAGAAATTTTGGGAAAAAAGTAAGATAAGGTAGAGAGAAACGAACCGTTAGGAAATTAATGAACGGAAAGGAATAAATGAAAGAAAAGAAACAAATGGTTAGAAAACTAAGTGTTGAAAGTAACCACAGTTGTATTAGGAACTAGACTTAACAAAGAGGAACGATCACTATGGAAACTGCCATAGAAGGTTAGTTGTTATTACAACGGTCATTGGACCGAAGTCCAAATTTATTTAGACCTAGACTTGGGACCTTTGTGTACGCAGAGAAAAAGCATGATAGCGGCAACGTTACGTCAATAATATTATGTTTTTATAGTTACTTTTCATTGATTTAAATAATACTATTTTCATGCTAACAAGTTCTAAAATTTAATAGTTAGTCTCAAACAAAATTTTAATATGGTTAACTCAATAATAATAATAATAATATGTTTCTAAATATATTTATCAGAAACCAAGTTTTATCAAAATACAAAAATACGAGGGCACATCAATAAGTTCGTGACTTTTCGAACTTCCCTCGATAGTTATATGAAATGCAATACTATTTCCTTCAAGTACCACCTGTTAATAGACCACTGTCAAATTTTGAGCAAGTGTTATCATTTACTTTGCTTAAAAAATACAATGTTTCGAGGTCCTTAAAATAGGCATTTGTTTGGTCAATAATTTCACCGTTGGAGCTGATTCTCTTTCCATCGATCTGTTACTTTAGATTTGGAAATAGGAAGTAGTCACTAGGGGCTAAATCCGGAGAATATGGCGAATGAGGTACCAATTCGTAGCCAAATTCATAGAGTTTTGCCATTGAGACTGCACACGTTTGCACTCGTGCATTATCTTGATGAAAAAGAAATTTTTTCTTGGCCATACGGGTTCGTTTTCTTTTTAAATCCTCATTAAATCGGTCTAATAAGTTGGTTTAATATTCGCCGTTTTTTTTTTTTTTTTTGTTTTTCCCTTTTGAAGGTAATCGATGTGGATTATCCCGCGTGCATTTCAAAAAACTCTTGCCATCACCTTATTGGCCGACATACTTACCTTGACCTTCTTCGGAGCAGGTTCACCCGGAGAAACCTATTGTTTGGTCTCCAAAGTACAGTAATGGATCCATGTTTCATCCACAGTTACAAAACGTCACAAAAACTCATTCGGATTGGGATTAAACAACTCCAAACAATCCTTTGAAGTTGTCACACTTTTACGTTTATGGTCAATTGAGAGCAAACGCGGCACCCATCTTGCAGACAACTTTCTTAAACCCAGCTGATCATTTAAAATCGAAACCACACTGCCATATGAAATGCCTATGGCATCAACAATCTCATGCACTTTTACTCTTCGGTCGGCCAACACCATATCGTGGACTTTTTGGACATTTTCGGGTGTACTGACCTCAATTGGCCTTCCGCATCATTTGTACTTGTGCGACCACAACGAAAACTATTGAAATCGATGGTGCCAAGTCCCCATAGTATTTATCGAGCTTTTCCTTGGTTTGATTGACGGTTTTCTTTTTCGCAAAAAATAAGGTTTAATGAGCACTCGAAATTCACTTTTTTACATTTTTAGCAAAATACACGAGGTTGTATGTTTTGAACAGCTGTTAAACGTAAAGTAAATGACGACATTTGCTAAAAATTTGACAGTAGTCTATTAACAGGTGGTACTTGATGGGAATAGTGTTGCATTTCATATAACTACGAGGAAAGTTCGAAAAGTCATGGACTTATTGATCCGTCCTCGTAACACTATTTGTATAAGCATTAGAGAAAAAATATAGTTGTAGTGACCACAATCTAAGAGCAACATAATTTCAAACATTTGAATTGTTTTTAGTTTCAATTACTTGAATTTGGCTTCAAGCGATTGTGTTTAAACCGTTTCCATTTAGCTTTAGATTACACTTTCAAAAATCTATTTTTTTTTTCACATCTCCATTAAGAATTGTCAAGCCCATAACATATAACTTCACATTCCTACTCATTTATCTTCTACTTCTACTCTCCTATTTTCTGCATTCTATACTCTATATTTCACAGCTATTTCAACGAAGGAACTTACAATGAACCGGGATCGGTCTCTGGGTGGAGATGTGGTACTTTCTGGTATCACATCAACCTTCTCTATCTATCTATCTTTCTATCTAACATATAACTTATATTTCTCTCTTATAAAATATTTATAATTCGCTTTTGTTAAATTTTAAACCTATGTTAAAAATCACTCCTTCTTACTACAGCAAAATCATAATTTTCATCTTAGTAACCCTCTACTTAACATAACCTTACTTTCCACCAAAAACATAAAAAAAAATCAATATCATCAATAATTTATTAGTTTTTCTTTCTTTCTCTTCCCTTACATACATAGATTTGCAATTTTAATTTGTGTCTTACTTATCCTCTTCTGTTATCGTAAAGTATTGTGTCCAATATTTATGCAGTATCCTTGTAAATGCTTTTGTCTCTGTTGTTAAAACAAATTTATTGCTTATTTTGCATTTGTAGTTTTCAACAAAATTTTTTGGAGTACATATGATTGTATTGCAAACCAAAATAAAAAAGAAAAAAAAATAATTTATACCTTGTTGACAATACATTTGTACGCCTTCAAAACATACAAATGAAAAGAAAAGAACGCGATTTATTTTTAAGGCAAAAATAAAAGAACTACAGGATTTACGATCTTTATACTCTTCACCACAGGTATAAAGAGTATATATAAGTTTGTCATACCATTTGTGATTTCCACAATTTTCGTCGGAGATCAAAAAAGTTAATAGTTTTTGGATCCTTATAAGAAATGTACGTCTGTCCGTCCGTCGGTTTAAATGACGTTTATGAAGCTCACTGATAAGTGCTATATATATATGTAGGTAATGAGGGGAAAGGTAGGAGAAGATCACCTAGGTTAACAGTTTAGGGATTGACTTTTATTGGGTTGGGTTTAAGACGAACGAATCATAACGGAATCGGGACAGGGATATAAAAGACCGGCTTTACGAACAGATCATTTATTCAATGAATCAATTGTCAAAGAGATCAAGTGACAAAGAATCATCAAGTGTGTTACAGTTTGGTTTAACTTCTTATTCTTAAAGTGTTAAGTTTAAGATATTAAATGTGTAAATAGTGTAAATAGTTTCTTAATATATAAATAAATATTATAATGAATTAAGAGCACAGCTGTGTTTTAAATTGAAGATCAAAGCAACAAAAATTAGAAGTAGCTAAAGTGTTATCAAAAATACTTTAAAACTACAATTGGGCGCTCGTCTTGGAAGATCTCACTGAGACAGGGTATTCATCAAAATACCCCTTACAATACTACATATATATATTCAGAAATGCCTTTTAAACAATTATTAAGAAAAACGGGTTTTTCTAGAGGGTGGTTCAAGTAGAAATACTTTTTTCAATAGCCTTTTTTTTTTGACAGATCACGTGTGAGTCGTATCATGCTGCCATATTATTTTTGTCTAGTATTTCTGGTATTTCATAATAGAAAGACTTACGCCTGAACAAAGTTTACAAATCGTTCAACTTTATTACGAAAATTCACATTCTGTGAGGAATGTGTTTCGTGCACTTCGCTCAACTTATGGTCAACATAATCGACCTAATGAGTGTACTATTCGCAATACCATCTTTGAGACCCAGCATTCATTATTGGATAATATTCGACCGAATAGACCATGTCCAGCACGCTGTGAAGAAAATATAGCGGCCGTAGCTGAGAGTATACACGAAGGCCGTGGAGAGTCGATTCGGCGTCGTTCGCAGCAACTTGGACTGACGTATGGAAGGTCAAGATCTTAAATTGAAAGCGTATAAAATACAGCTTGTGCAACAACTGAAGCCGCTCGACCTTCCCAAGCGACATCGCTTCGCTCTATGGGCTCTTGAAAAGTTCCAAGAAGATCCTGCGTTTTCGAGGCAAATTTTTTTCAGCGATGAGGCCTATTTCTGGCTCAATGGGTATGTAAATAAACAAAATTGCCGCATTTGGAATGAAGAGCAACCTGAAGAGATTCAAGAACTGCCACTTCATCCAGAAAAAACAACGGTTTGGTGTGGTTTGTGGAATCATCGGTCCATATTTCTTTAAAAATGATGCCAGTGCGAACGTAACCGTCAATGGCGACCGTTATGGTGCCATGATAACCGACTATTTAATGCCTGAAATTGAAGCTCGTGATCTCGGCGACATTTGGTTTCATCAAGACGGTGCCACTTCCCACACATCGCATCCATCAATGGATTTATTGAGAGATAACTTCGGTGAGCACATAATTTCACGTTTTGGGCCGGTCGATTGACCACCAAGATCGTGTGATATCACACCGTTAGACTTTTTCGGACAAAACCGCTTCGATTCAGGCCTTGGAGGAAAACATCACGCGTGTCATTCGCCAGTTACCAGTCGAAATGCTCGAACGAGTCAACGAGTCAAATTGAACTCAACGGATGGACTATCAGCGACGTAGCAACGGCCAATATTTGATAGACATAATCTTCAAAAAATAAATGCCAAAGAATGTTCTTTCAAATGATAATAAACATTCCCCATTAAATTTGAATTTTCTGTGTTTTTCTCTTTAAAAAAAGGAGGGAACCTCGAAATGGATCACGTTTTATATATATATATATATATATATATATATATATTGAAATTCAGAAAATATCTTTTTCAAAAATAGCGGAAATTGAAAAACAAACAGGATTTCAAGCTGAACCCCTGTATAAGCTAGAGACTCCGTTTTTGCAAAACAAATTCGGAAAATTTTCCTTCAATTTTTGTGCTAAAGAAATGAACCAAAACGCATTTTCGAGGGATATACAAATTCCAAGTAATCTATGGACTTGGTAGCTTATATAGATAGATCACCAATATATTTCTTGCATATGGGTTTTTTAAATTAACCGAGTTTATAAACAACCGAGTTATTGGCAAATCAGGTTTTTATGTATTTAATGTGTGCTTCCCTTATAGTTGTTGTTTTTTTCTTAAACTTTTTCAAGGGTATATAAGCTAGAGACTTTGTTCTTTCACAATTTTTGTGTTGAAAAATTTAACTAATTAGTCCAGTATTAAGCGAGATATAGGCCAAAATGTGTTATTCGATTTTTTGAAGCTCCTATATAAATTATCGTAATCGTTCTTGTATAAATCTAACACAAACATTTTTTTTTTCGAATTTTGGTATTATAAATCATTCAAATCGATTCATAAATTCCCTTTCATACCATTTTTAATTTAATATTTATTACGTTTGCACGATTATTGCAAATAAATAACTCACTGTTTATACACAAATTGCATAAAACAATATATTTACTTATTTGCATTTGTCAGATGGAAAAAATATTATCATAGAATTTTCTATGAACGTAAAAGGAAGTGGTAATGCCTTACGTCTTATTTGCAATTAGTTTCATTAATCACGATTAGTTTTTGTGAGTTACTAACTGGCAAATAAAATATTAACTCAAAATTTTCATTTCGCAATATTTTTAATTGCGAGTAAGAGGTGTGCGGCGAAATGATTAAAGAAGTTTTGTTAAATTCCAAAATATTAAAACTATTATTTACTTGCTTTTACCGGTACGCTACGCTACCCTTTCCTTTGTATGGGAACTACCTCTCCTCCTGGACGTAACCATCCAATTTTTATTTCATTAATGCAATATGATAAAAGTTTCCACGAAATTTGAGGGCTCTCACTGTAATAGTTCCTTAGATATGCCACAATGAGTATTTGCTTTACATGGGGATACTACTCCTCCTGCTCCGATCGAAAAGTAAAATATCATATTTGAATTTAGGTAAACACAGGATGATGCTATTACAATTTTAAGCAAATCGGTTCATTCGTTTGAGAGTTTTAAAAAAGTGGGTGTGGCATCCGATCAAAATCCAACATAACCTATAACATTCTACAATGCTGGCACTAACTGTGTGTGAAATTTCCTACAAATAGCTTCATTTATAACGTGCAAAATTGAAGAAACAGTTTTTTTTTTTTAAGTAGGCACAAAATTTGGTGTGATGTTCAATCGAGATCTAACATAGCCTATAACTAACTCCTGCACTGGTACTGTCTGTGTGTCAAATTACATGAAAGTATGTTCAGCCATGATCGATATACAAACAAATAAATTTACACCTCACTTTTATAATATATAACGGGTGTGTTTTTTTTAAAGGTTCATAACTTTGAGCTGGCAACACTGTTTTATTTGACAACCGATTTAACAGCTGTTAGTTGCTTTTTGTTTAGATTGGTTTGACATTTCATTATGAATAGACTTACATCAGAGCAACGCTTTTAAATTATTAAAATTATGGACTGAAGCACAAATTGATATTAATATTGAATTTTCATTCAAAATTTTGTTCTCCTATGAAGGCCATTTTTGATTGAGTGGGTATGTAAATAAGTAGAATTGTCACATTTGGAGTGAGGATAATTATCAAGCTTTTGTAAAAACACCATTATATCCATAGAAAATTACTGTTTGGTGCGCTTTATGGGCTGGCGGAGTCATTGGTCCATATGTCTTCAAAAATGATGATCATGGTCAGAATGTTACTGTCAATGATGAAAGGGTATAGGGACATAATTAGAAATTTTTTCCTACTTCAATTACCTGGCATTAATCTTGCTGACATGTGGTTATAATAGGACGGAGCTGCATGCCACACAGCGCGCTCTACAATTGATTTACTCAAATAAATTTTTGATGCAAGAGTAATTTCACGTAATGGTCCAATTAATTGGCCTCCGAGATCGTGATTTAACCCTATTGGATTAGTTTCTTTGGGCTTACGTAAAGTCACTTGTCTACGTTCGATAAACCAAAGACAACACCTGGAACACCTGGAAATTAACATTCTAAGAATTATTGGCGAAATACGGCCGCATATGCTGCGAAAAGTTTTTGAAAATTGGTGGCCGCCACATGGCCGAAATCATACTTAAACATTAATTTCATAAAGTTTTCTATCCAACAAAGCCCTTTTCATTGGTATTAAAAATATATTTCTTTGTTTTATTATGATTTAAACTTGTATAAATTAGTGACTGATAAATCAATTTCGATTATGATCGAAAATCGATTCTCCCTGTCAAAAAACGATTATTTTGCGAACGATTCTTACGAGCCAATTTTATACTGAAATCGACTTTTAGCTTACGATTAAACGAAAAAGCAAACCTGTACAGTGAAGTAATTTTAGGACAAATAAACTGTAAAAATTTCAAAGAAACATTTTAAAGTTCACAAATAATAAATACTGGGACAATTTCTAAAAGATTTTTATTAAAAAAAAAAAAATCAGTAAAAATACGATTCAAGAAATTAGTTTTAAAAACAACTTTGAGTAACTTGAGCGTCTCCGTAGTGCCGGACCGTCATATAAAGATTAGGAAATCGTCAATAAAACAACTTCGGCA
The DNA here is from genome assembly GCA_932274085.1 of Protocalliphora azurea. NCBI lineage: Eukaryota > Metazoa > Arthropoda > Insecta > Diptera > Calliphoridae > Protocalliphora > Protocalliphora azurea. The sequence continues at coordinate 14,072,709 of OW026522.1, forward strand.
GCAATCCTTTACTCAAGCCCCTATTTGACAGTTCGACCATCAACCGATTTCTTGCACTCTCACGAATTTCCTGTCACAATTAGCACCCTGTTACTCAGTCTACTCTGGAAGTATAGCTAGAGATTGAGTGCAGTTGAGTAGACATTACGAATTCCCTACGTACGAATTCTACGCCTTAGTTGTGGCATGACCGTTCAAATGAAAGTCGATAGTCTATGTCTTTTGAAACAAGTGCCCTGGGTGGACTCGGTTGTAGTGTCAGTTTTATATGTAATATTTTATATCATATTTGAATTCTATGGTGCTGAATTTAAGACATTTATTCACGTTATTACACAGAAAAAAATTATCCCAAATAATTTTTTAATAAAATGATTAATTAATTTTACATTGAAATTTAATCATATTATTAATTAATGTAATTAACTTTCTAAATGATTCAAAATATTACGACACAAATCTACAGCTCCTAAAAAATATAAAGAAAAAAAAAATGTAAAAATAAAATAATTTTAATTCAATTTCCAACCTGTTTTAAATATTTTAGCTCAATCTATCGTTAAACAATAATAATACGAAAGATTTATATGATTTCCTCAGTCTTCGTTCGGTGTATAATTAATGTAAAATTATTTAGTTAGTACGAACTTTAGTTGATTTTAGGCAAACTTTCAATCATAATTCTAATTAATGCGATTGAAAAATTAATTGAAATTAAAGCCAAAATCAATTATTCTAGTTAATTAATATAATCATTTTGGTGATTGAAACAAAATCAAACAAAAATTTAATTAATATAAGCAATTTCGTAATTGAGGCCCATCTTTATTTTTTTTCTGTGTAGAGTGATCTGCGGAAGTAGATTAATAATATATAGATACATTTTTTTATTATCTTTTTATCTTCGAACAGTCGTATGTCAATGAGTATAAACAAATTTGCATATTTAAACGTCTAATGGTCATTTAAAACGCAATATATTTTTTTTAAATTAATTTTTGATTAATTTTACAAATAATAGTCGATTAAAAAATCGATTATGGGGTTCGATTAATCGAATACAAAAATCAAAATTAAAATGGTTGATCGAAAAATCAAAAATCGATTATTAACTTTAAAGAATAAACACCCACAATAAGGATTTATAAAATCTTTATATGAAAATGAAAATAAATTTTTAGTGTTAACATATATATATATATATATATATATATATATATATATATATATATATATATATATAGGATAGGTAAATTTAGATATTTGTAATTACATCCAATATAATATATTTCATTTTCATATTGCACATCTCAACACTATTGAAGGGTATGTAAAATTCGTCACATTCGAATATAGCACTCTAACTTGTTAATTTGTAGATTTGTTTTGTTTTGGAAATCTTAATTTCATTTGTACGTGTATATTTGAGGTAAAAACTCTTTTTTTTATCATTAAACCCGCTACGTGTTTTGTTTTTTTTTTTTTCCTTTTCCTATACTTTTATTTTTCTTAGCCATCTTGTTTTCGGAGTTTTTTCTCTTTCGTTTTCTGTGTTGTTTTGATGTTTTTGTTGTTATTATTCCTTTGTTTACTTTTAACATTTATTTATTATGTTGCTGTCTATGTTGAATGCTTTCTGCCTGATTGTTGTGGTTCTGATTTTCGTCTTGTTCTTGTTAGCTTTTTTCCGTTAATGTGTGCACAGTGTTACATTTGGCAGTTTTAGAAGGACAAAAATACAGTTTTGGAGATATTGGATTGAAACTTTTTTCTCTGTTAGTAGACAAGGCCGTAAACATTTCCACTAAAAATGGGCGAGTAGAATAACTGCTACTCACACAAAAAAAAAAAAAAAAATATATATATATATATATATATATATATATATATATATATATAGCAATTCGCCGAAGAGTAGAAAGGTCCAAGATAAATCGACCGCTCCGGCTCCTTCCACAATACAATAACGTCAGCAAGAAAGCCGTTTAACCAGGTGGTTAAAGATCACTTGCTGATGGCACTGGCCAACTCCTGTGGTAGCAGAATGGGGTGCTATAGACTCTAAATTGGCTGAACTCGTGATGGAACACGTACTCACCAATAAAGACTCTACAGTTTCTCGTTTTGACTCTGGTGAGATACACCGGGGCTACAGGATAATCAAATGTTTGGACGTGTTCTCTAAAGAATTCCTCAGCAAATGCATCGCAAAGATTAGCGACGCATGGGAAGGCTTAAGTCTTAAGCTTATCCCAGCGTGGGAAATCCCTATGAGACCGCGGGCAAAGGTTTGATTACCAAAGTTAAGTTGCGACAAGCAGAAAATACTGGAGTGTCTGAAGCTGCAGAACCCCAATATCCCCATCCGTTCAGAAGATCATGGGGACAACAACAAGTGTATTATCTTCGCCGTTTCAGAAAATAGCACAGTTGAGCTAGAGAAGGCGGGGCTAAAACTGTACTTTGGGGTTAGGGACGCCAAGGTTAAGGTGTTCCGTCCCACAGGTCCAGGAGCTGGCGAAGCAGACGAATTGGAGGTAGCCAATAATCTGCTGACAGGTATGCAGCTAAACGAACCTGAAAAAAACCCCACAACCGACGATGAAAATCGTGCAAATTAATCTGCAGCATTCAAAATGTGCTACAGACAATCTGAGGGCTCTTTTAGCGAAAAGGACCTTGACATTGCTATAGTCCAGGAACCTGGGTTTCAAACTCCCAAGTCAAAGGGTTCCCGACTTCAACATATAAAACACTATATGTAAAAGATAAAGGTAAGCCAAGATTTTGTCTTATTGCTGAAAAACACATAAATATATTTCTCTGCTCACAGTATAGCTCAGCAGACCTGACAGTCGCAAGGGTCGAATTAGTGCGAAACAGGAATTTCCTGATCGCCTCCAGCTATATGGCACTTGAAAATCCAGCCCCGCCAGATGACGTGAAGGAGTTTCTGATCTCAAGAGGCTCAAGACGACATTATCCTTGGCTGTGATGCAAACTCAAGGCATACAATATGGGGTAGCACTGAAATCAAATAGACAGAGCTGAGTGTCTATTTGATTTCATTAATACTAACCACGTGACCATATGCAACTCTGGCAACGACACCATATACATATATATCATATATATATATATATATATATGTATATATATATATATATATATATATATATATATATATATATATATATATATATATATATATATATATATTCTTATCAATTTTCGATATATTTTTATACATTTTATTGAAATAAACGGTACTTTAAAGATAGGCGTGGCACCACACCAATCTTAGTGTAATATTTGTATAAAAAATTCTTTATCAATAACTTAAAATTTTGAAATAATTCCTAACAAATTTCTAATATGAGGTACCGCACATTTTGTTTATAATATTTTCGCAAAAATTGCAAAAAGTCACAGCAAATAATATCAAATATAATTATATGGATATTCTTTAATATATGAAAAATATTTTCAAATTGGAACTTTTTAGTTCTAGTCCATTAAAAATAGAATTTCCAAAATATATATTTTTTAATAGAATTTCTTTTAAATAAAAAAAAAAAAAATTGTTTCAAAATTGATTTTTTTTAACCTAACAAATTATAATAAAATAATTTGGATACATTTATTATTACATACCAAGAAAAACCTTATCAATATCTGTAGTACTTATGGTAGAGATATTAATAACTGATATAATATATGATTGAGATATAAATATTGATAACAGTGTATTCAAAAACCGATTAACCGATTTTTGCTTTTTAAAAAATCTACCGGTTTGGAATAATTTTTGTTTTCAAACTATTCGACAGACCGGTTTTTTGTGAAATGTCATTTCTTTTATTTTTTTGCAACACATTTTCCCCTATTTTAACATTCGCTCCGGGAACCCGATTCATTACAACAATCAAATTGTTTGGAAATAAAATTTGTAGAAAATTGCAAATTTTTTCAGGTAGTTGTTTAGTAATTTTCTTAAAAATTTGTAAACAATTATCTTGTACTGAATCATGTCCTAAATTATTTAAAAGTATTTCTCATTTCTTTACAATGTTATTCGATAAAGCTTTAAGTTTAGTTTTTTTTTCTTTTTTTTTTTTTTGACAACTGAAATTTTTATATTTCTTAACTAATTTAAACTAATTTTTATTAACAAGATCTAAATAAAGTCAATTTTAGTTTTGACGTTTGTCATAAGTTGGGCAACCAAAAATATGGTCTAAAGGGTTTATGAACATAGAAATCTTAAAGTAAACAAAAATATATATTCTCTTAATTTTTTTTCTAAATTTTAAACTATTTATGCTAAAAATTGACTTGATTTTATTATGATTAAAATTAATGCATAGCAACAGGGAAGCAAATTATTAGATAATCAGATCTGAAACACGTTTTTGAGAGTAAACCAAAAATTTCATTAATGACAAATTATGAAAAAAATTAAATTGGATGAAAAATATGAAAGTGCACAATATGCCAAATTATGCTTTTTAATGTAATATATGCAAAATAATGCTCTTAAATATAAAATATGCAAAAATATGCAATTTAAATTGCTGTGAATAAAATTACTATGAATAAAGAATTAAATTGAAACAAATATGCTACAAAATAAAGATTTTCTATGAAAATATGACAAAGTATACTGCTAAACCCAAAATATGCTGTTAGGACTAACATATGCAAAAATATGCTATAACAAATCGAAGCCAAATTTCTTAAAATTTTCTGAAACGGTTAAATAATTAACAGTTTGATTCATTTGAAGTCCAAAAAAAAAAAAAGAAAAATTTCTCTTTCCCAAAATAAGGTAAACTTTAGTAAATAGTTCAAAAAATAAATTAAAAAAAAAAATAAATAAAATTTTGAGCATAATCCCCTAGCTGTAGAAGAACAATATGACTTTTTATTTTTATATTATTTGTCATTACAAATGACATGTGCTATAGGGGTACTTTCCTTAGTAAAAATAATAAACATTTTATAAATATTTATATTTTTAGAAAAATTTATATTTTTAGAAAAATTCGAAACTGGGTTTATTTTAAAGCCATTTTTCGAATAATTCAAAAACCGTTTTTGAGAAAATGTCGGTTTTTTGAATATACTAATTAATACAGTTAAAGTTAACATATTTCTTAACAAAAAAATTTAAATAAAATTAAAATATTATTAAAAGTAGCAATTTTGAAAATCCATAATTTACACTATAGAATTTTTGCCATATTCTAAGTGCTTTTTCCATAATATATGATATGTTTAGTAGTAAATGCGAACAAAATTACTTCAATTAATAATAAGTTTTTATTTTATTATTTTTGTCGTTTTAATTTGGATAGATGTGACACTGTGGTGTATATTGTTTTTTTGTGAATATGTATTGTTGTTAGTTTTTTCCCTTTTCACTTGTTTGTTGTTGCTGTTTTTGCTACTGATTTCTGTAGTTGTAAATTGTAAAATGATTGCTTTGTTAACATGACTAAGTTTTTTTTCGGTGGTCCACGAGGTTTTTGTTGTTGTTGTTGTTTTTCTTATGTTTCATTCATTTTACTACTTTAATTTTACACAAAAATGTTTTTTTTTGTGGGGCAAAACTTTTTTTTTTATATACCCTCATACAATTTGTATTTTTTTTTTTTAACCATCATCGCCATTATCATCATTTTTTCATTGTTTGCGGCGTTCTATGTTTTTTGTTCGTATTTTTTTATTTATTTCATAGGGATATTTTTGGTATTTATTATTTGGAAATCGTTAATTTTCGTTAACATGAAGTGAAATAACTGATTAAAGGGTGTTACAAATGTTTGTTGAAATTTTAGGCGTAAATGAAAGTTAACCAATACAGTCAGAATTTTATTTCAATCATAAGTCCTATATTCACTAAAAAAATCACAATTTATATTAAAATTTAAACCTTTATTAATCCCAAATAATAAATTTAGTCTTAAACGCTCAAACGCTCAAAGCTCTAATGAAAAGGCAGAAAAGGACAGAATGAACGAATTGATAGAAAAGTAAACTAGAACTGTATTAAAACTGAAATAGAATTTAAGTAGAATTGAACTATAACTGAACTAGAACTGAACTAGAACTAAACTAGAACTGAATTAGAACTAAAGTAGAACGGAACTAGAACAAGAATTGGAATTAGAATATAATTAGAACAGAACTAAATCTAAACTAGAATTGATTTGGAACAGAAATAGAACTGACCTAGAGCTGAACTAGAAATGAACTATAACTGAATTAGAACTGAACTAGAACTGAACTATAACCGAACTAGAACTGAACTAGGACTAAACTAGAACTGAATTAGAACCAAACTAGAATGGAACTATAACAAAAATTTGAATTAGAACAGAACTAAAACTGAACTAGAACTGATTTGGAACAGAAGTAGAACTGAACTAGAACTGAAATAATACTAAACTAGAACTGAATTAGAACTAAACTCGAACGGAATTAGAACAAGAATTGGAATTAAAACAGAACTAGAATTGATTTGGAACAAAAATAGAACTAAACTAGAGCTGAACTAGAATTGAACTATAACTGAACTAGAACTGAACTATAACCGAACTAGAACTGAACTAGAACTAAACTAGAACTAAACTCGAACTAAACTAGAACTGAATTAGAACCAAACTAGAGCGGAACTAGAACAAAAATTGGAATTAGAACAGAACTAGAACTGAACTAGAATTGATTTTGAACAGAAATAGAACTGAACTAGAACTGAAATAATACTAAACTAAAACTGAATCAGAACTAAATTAGAACGAAACTAGAATAAGAATTGGAATTAGAACATAATTAGAACAGAACTAGAACTAAACTAGAATTGATTTGGAACAGAAATAGAACTGACTTAGAGCTGAACTAGAATTGAACTAGATCTGAAGTATGACTAAACTAGAACTGAATTAGAACTAAACTAGAATGGAACTAGAACAAGAATTGGAATTGGAACATAATTAGAACAGAACTAAAATTGATTTGGAACAAAAAATAGAACTGAACTAGAATTTAACTAGAACTGCACTATAACTGAATTAGAATATAACTAGAACTAAACTAGAACTGAATTAGAACTAAACTAGAAGGGAACTAGATCAAGAATTGGAATTACAACATAATTAGAACAGAACTAGAACTAAACTAGAATATATTTGGAACAGAAATAGAACTGAACTAGAGCTGAATTAGAACTGAACCAAAACTGAATTTAAACTGAACTAGAGCTAAACAAAAATAAGAATTGGAATTAGAACATAAATAGAGCAGAACTAGAAGTAAACTATAATAGATTTAGAACAGAACTAGAACCGAACAAGAACTGAACTAGCAGTGAACTTAAACTGCACTAAAACTGAACTGGAACTTAACTAGTGTCGAACTAAACTAGAAGGAATGGATTGAACCACAGATGTGTTCGAAGGGAATGAATTAAAAGAAAATACAGCATGGAAAGAAAGGTAATAAAGAAAATTAAATAAAGTTAAAAAGAAAAGGAAAGGAAGGAACCAGAGGTAGGTTTGTTGAGAAAGGAAAGTAGCTCAATAAAATGCAGAAATAAATAAAGAAACAAAGGAAAAGGATAAAGCAAACTGAATAGAAGTAACCCTAAATACGGAAAGAATGTAAGAAGAGGAAGTAGTTATAAAGAATAAGAAAAAAAGAAAATGAACGATAGAAAAAATTGCAATTAAATGAAATCATGAATCAAATGAAAAATAAACGATTACAATCAAAGAAAGGAATGAAACAAAATGAAATGAAGCAATAAGAAGATGGAAATAAATGGGAAAAGGAACACAGAAAAAAATTATCACCGTATATTTTTCAATTAGCACAGTTGTTTCATTTTGCTTCTAAATTTAATTAATATTAAAAATAATAATGACTTAAATTTTTTATTCATTCAATCATCGACTTGATTTTTCAGTTGGAAAATTCTTTCTGTTTTTCATTTTTTACAGTTTTAGGTAATTAATGTAATCATTTTGAAGAGAATGAGGAAAGAGAAAGAGAAAAAGAAAAAGAAAGAGACGTTGGTAGATAAATCAATTTAAGAATGTAGAACCTAAAACCTAGCAATAAAGAACGATTACCCTAAGCCATTTTGTCCCAATTACGAACCCTATCAGCTTATTAAGTCCTTTTCCCATAATCTCCTCTAGTTCGTGTAGTATGTGGCTTCCAAACCATTTCAGTCTATTACGCTAAAGCCCTACACAATGACAGAATATATTCTCTGCTGTCTCTAGCTCCTCCACATCATCGCACGTCCTATAGAAGTCTGACGTAACAATGGCCAATGTGTGACCAGTAATCATACCCATTGACTCTTAGATTCCTCATGCCAAGAAGATAGCGCTCTAGATACCTTGCAGTCCGTTCTCTTCCTCCTAGCATAGTTCTTTCTGCCCTATGGCCATGAAATATGACCCAATTGGAATCCTAATTGGTGCCTCCGCAAAAGACCTATCCAGCTCTGAGCCTCTGCGAGCTAGTTCATCGTTTATTTCATTGCCGAGAATATCGCAGTGACTAGGAACCAAACAGAGTCTTATCCTCTAGGCTTCCATTAGCCTTCTGCATTCTTTCTGCACTCAAGCACTAATCTGGATATAACAGAATGACTTGTCATTGCCAATAGTGCTGTCTGACTATCCACATAGATAGAGTCCTTTCAACGTTCTACTCCAATAATTCTAAGGAATTGTAAATGCCTAGAATTTCTACCTGAAAAATGCTGCAACTATCAGAGAATCTAAAATACCGTCTGATATCCGTTCCCATAAAATAGACACCCGCCCCTATGCCTACTTCCATCTTCGAGCCATCTGTGAAGACAGCACAACCTCCATGGAGCTTTTCCGTTCCAGCTCAGAGGTTCCTACTAAAGATTTCAATAACGGGAGCAGTCAGTTGCAGTCACCTCATAATCCATTGGGGCGACCAAGGATAATGTCTGACCATCAAATTCGACTTCGTTAAGTATACTTACATGCCAAGCTCTGAAGTTCCCTATTAATCCTAACTCCTTCAGCCTAGATAAGCTCCGTACAGCCATTTCTCTCACGAACTCCTCAACTGGAAGAAGATAGAAAATGGTGTCCAGTGCTGAAGCTCATCTCTGAACTTTAGAGAAAAGGTTCCTATAAGTTCCTTTTTTTAATATCTTTTAACGTTTGTTGTCCTCCGATGGAGGATTCATCAAATGTTAAGCTGATAAAAGCAGATACTACAATTTGATCTTAGCCATAAGGCCGAGAAGCGAAGAAATAAAAAAAATAGAAATAAGGAACGATACCAGATAGGAAACCAAGGGTGTCAAATCAATTATAAGGGAAAGGAAGGAAAGAACAAAAAGGAAGAAACCGAAGGAAAGTTATGAACTAGAAATATAGAAGAAAAGAAGGATCAAAGGGAAAGAAATAAATTGTACTAAAGTAAAGGATGAGAATAGAGAATGGAATGAAGAAGAATGAAAGGAGTAAAAAAGCTTAGTTATGTTCCTTATTAATGAAGTCTTTTTTTTGTAAAATATTAACACCTCCTTTCTTTACCACCCTTTTTTTACCATAAAATAAATAAAACTCTTTTTCTGATGATGGCAATTGCTTGTACGAGTAGTAAAACCAAATGCTTAATAAAATATAAATCACATTTTCTTTTAGGGGAGCCTAAGGGTGGACGTTCTTTTTTGTTTCTGGCACTATGAACCATTAAACCAACATTAAGAAAAATATTTCGACAGCATTGTTCACAATTTTATTTTCCGTGCAAACAAAACATTTTTTGCTGGGTTATAGTTTTTTCATTACTCACGCTAACAATTTGATTAATTGTAAAGACTTAATCAATCAAAGTTAAATTTAGTAGAAAAATTCAATGCTGGAAGTAAGTAATCAGTTGCCAGGTGGCAAAAACGGAAAAACAAGCAGAGAGAGGGGGAGAGAGAAATAGAGAAATTAGTAAATAAAAGAACAAGATGTAGGACTTTAATATATGATGAAAGGATTGAGGATTGAAAGAAAGCAGAAAAATAAAATAAGAAAATTAGCTAAAGATGATGATTAAATTTGGAACTAACATTGATAATGGATATTTTTTTTGTATTCTAAAAACAAATATATCAAAATTGTATACGCGAGATCCACTTCGAGGTTCCCTACTTTTTTAAAGAAAAAAATACAGAAAATTCAAATTTAATTGGGAATATTTATTAACATTTGAAAGAACATTATTTGGCATTTATTTTTTGAAGATTATGTCTATCAAATGTTGGCCGTTGCTACGTCGCAGGTGGTCCATCCGTTGAGTCCAATTTTCGATGACTTGTTCGAGCATTTCGACTGGTAACTGGCGAATGACACGCGTGATGTTTTCCTCCAAGGCCTGAATCTAAGCGGGTTTGTCCGCATAAACTTTAGACTTTACATATCCCCACTGGAAAAAGTCTAACGGTGTGATATCATACGATCTTGGTGGCCAATCGACCGGCCCAAAACGTCAAATTATGTGCTCACCGAAGTGTTCTCTCAATAAATCCATTGATTGATGCGATGTGTGGGAAGTGGCGTCGTCTTGCTGAAACCAAATGTCGCCGAGATAACGAGCTTCAATTTCAGGCATTAAATAGTCGGTTATCATGGCAAGCTAACGGTCGCCATTGACGGTTACGTACGCACCGTCATCATTTTTAAAGAAATATGGACCGATGATTCCACCGGCCCACAAACCACACCAAACCGTTGTTTTTTTGGATGAAGTGGCAGTTCTTGAATCTCTTCAGGTTGCTCTTCGTCCCAAATGCAGCAATTTTGTTTATTTACATACCCATTGAGCCAGAAATGGGCCTCATCGCTGAACAAAATTTGCCTCGAAAACGCCGGATCTTCTTGGAACTTTTCAAGAGCCCATAGAGCGAAGCGATGTCGCTTGGGAGGATCGAGCGGCTTCAGTTGTTGCACAAGCTGTATTTTGTACGCTTTCAATTTAAGATCTCGATGTAAAATGCGCCAAATCGTTCCATACTTCAATCCGAGTTGCTGCGAACGACGCCGAATCGACTCTCCACGGCCTTCGTGTACACTCTCAGCTACGTCCTCTATATTTTCTTCACAGCTTGCTGGACGTGGTCTATTCGGTCGAATATTATCCAATAATGAATGCTGGGTCTCAAAATGGGTGATGGTGTTGCGAATAGTACGCTCAGTAGGCCGATTATGTTGACCATAAGTTGAGCGAAGTGCACGAAACACATTCCTCACAGAACGTGAATTTTCGTAATAAAGTTGAACGATTTGTAAACGTTATTCAGGCGTAAGTCTTTCCATTATGAAATGCCAAACAATACTAAATGAAAATAACATGACAGCATGACACGACTCACACGTGATCTGTCAAAAAAAGGCTATTGAAAAAAAGTATCTCTACTTGAATCACCCATTATATACTTTAGATATTTAAAATAATTATCTTTTTTTTTAAATCAAAACCATGACTTCAATTAATTCTCTAATTTACTATCAACAAACCACAAAAGTCAAAGTACAGACAATAACTCAAAATTGTTGTATCTATTATACTCTCTTCTCTTACCTTCACTTCTATCTAAAAATGAGAAAACAATTCACTTACTCACCCATACATGTTTATATAACCATTTAACTGCATTTATTCATCAGCCTATGGTCTATGTTTAAACTGTTAATGATTCCCGTTACAATAGTGTTGCCACATTGTTGTTTACTAACACATTTTGTTATTTATTCATATTGTGTTATTGTTGTTGTTATTGTTATTGTTGTTACTACATGTAAACAACACTGTCTGTGGTTTAAGCAAAATACAAAAAAAAAAGTAACAAGTGTTAAATAATGGTATTTTTTGGTTACAGGGAAAACATGTTGTAATTAAAACTTTAAAAACATACACACATACATACATATAGTCCAGTTTTGTCTACAGATATACGCTTTTATCTGTGTGTTTTGCAAAAAATAAAATACAAAATTTATGCAAAAATTTTATGAAGACTACGATGTACATTATGAGTCCTTGATTAAATATTGCATTTTAGTGGTTTAATTAAGAGCGTAAAATGTTAATGGAATGATTTAATAAAGGATTTGAAATAAAGTAGAGAAGCGTGGCGTTAGCAATTGAAAAAATATGTTTATTTTTTTAAAATTATAAAATTTTTTAGGTTTATTACCAACATTTTTTAAAAAGTTGAATCAAAGAAGATTTATTTATTTTTCAATTGGATTATCACAAAAAAGTACTTAAATACTTCAAAATAAGGAAATAGCTAAAAATTTTTAATCTAATTTCATTGAAAATAATTACCAAAGTTTTAAAAATTTTGTCACACTTTTTAAACTTGAAAAAATCTGGCTACTATGAAATTCCCCATATATATATATTTTTTTTTAAATTTAAAAATTACTTTTGGATAAAATTTGCTTTATTTAAAAATATTTGAGCAAAAACAATAGAATCCTAGAATATTAACCTAAATCTACAATCCCAGCATTAATTTTATTAATCCCAAAAAAAAAAATAAAAGTAAAAATACCTTCCAATATAAATTAACTTTTTTCAAAAAATTTTTAAAAATAATGAATAATATATTTTGTTAATAAAATTTTAGCAAAATTAAGATATTCTCAAAATTTTTTTAAAAAATCCCAAAATCCCAAAAATTATATTTTTTCGAAAAAAATTTAAAACTAATGAAAAATACATTTTGTTAATAAAATTTTAGCAAAATTAAGATATTCTCAACATTTTTTTAAAAAATCCCAAAATCCCAAAAATTATATTTTTTCAAAAAAAATTTAAAACTAATGAAAAATATATTTTGTTAATAAAATTTTAGCAAAATTAGGATATTCTCAAAATTTTTTTAATAAATCCCAAAATCCCAAAAATTAACTTTTTGACACATTTGGCAAAAATATTTCTAAATGTTTTCTCAAATATTGGAACTAAAAAAAATGAAATCCCAATCCTATAATTTAAGTGCAAATTGTACTTAAAGAAATTTTTTTCATTTTAACAAAATTTTCATTTTTTTTACAAATTTAAAAATTCCCAAACAGTATTTTTAAATTTCCAGATCCTACAAAAATAAAACTCGCTAATTTTGAAGCATTTTCCTAAGCAAAGATATTAAAAATGAATCAGCAATGTGCAATTATTTATTATTATTATTATTATTATTATTTTCTTTTTTCTTTAATTCAAATTAAAATGAATTTTTTATTTTAATTTTTTTTTTAATAATTTCCAAACTCCAGATTTTAAAGGCAAATTTTACTTGATATTTTTTTTTTAATTTTTATTTTAACAAAAATTTCCATGAAATTGTCATTTGGGTACACATTAAAACAATTCCCAAAAAAATATTTTAAAATTTCCAAAATCCCCAACAAAAATTTTCTTTAATTTTAAAGTTTTTTCTTAATTACAGAAATTAAAAATTATTTAGCAACGTGTAATTTTAACATAATAAAATTTTTTAATTTCCAAAATCCCAGATTTTAAGGACAAATTTTATTTGATTCCTTTTTAAAATTTTATTTTAACAAAAATTTCAAATTTTACTTGCTTTTTTTTAATTTTTATTTTAACAAAAATTTTCAATGAGTTTTATTTTCCCAAAAAATATTTTAAAATTACCAACATCCCCAACAAAAAATGTCTTCAATTTAAAACTTTGAATTTTAACATAATTAAATTTTAAGAAAAAAAAAAATAATTAAGATCTTTTTAAATCTCTAAAATCCAAGATTTAAATGATTTTTAAAGATTATTTTAACAAAATTACAATAAATTTGTCATTTAGTACAAACTAAAAAAAATTACAAAATTTATAAATTTCCAAAATCCCCGAAAAAAAATGTACAAAGAAATCTTTAAATATTTCTTTTATTTTTATTTTATATTTTTTTCGTTTTCTGATATTTATAAAGTGTAATTGTATTTTTGTACATAAATTGGCAGCACTTTTATCGACGTTAAATTTAATATGTATAATTCTACACGTTAACTTCTAACCAGTGTTGCCAGGAGGTGGAAAAAAGGGTATATCGGACTTTAAAAAAATCAGAAAAAGACTAAATGCCCCAAAAAATAAAGCCAGAAAAAAGTTATTTTTTATTTTTTTTTTGCTCTCATTTGTTTTTGAAAATTGTTTTAAAGATATTGTAATAAATTTATAAGCCACCAAAATTATTCAATGAAAAATCGCCAACAAAATTCCTATAAAAATTTGGTTTACATTTCATATGAAAAATTATGTTTTGAAGTGATTTTTCTTCATTTATGTATTTATAATTTGTTTCCAAATTTTTTGGGTGATTTTTCGCTTTTATAAGATTTTTTTTAATTATATTCGCAAATAGTTTCTATGGTTAATGAAGTTTATTAAAAAAAAAAAATAATACGCTGCTACATTTCACTTGGAAAAGGAGTACATTTCGAGATATTGCGTAAAACCCGTTCATACATTCATACACTTTTAAGTCAATTTAAGATTTTGAATTAATTTAGAAAGTAGAAGAACGTACTTTTTTAACTATATTACAATCTTTTATATATATTAATATTAAGTAAGGATTTATTAAACATTTGTAAATTTATTTCCCTTTTCTTTTTCGAAATTTTTACTTTGATGTCAATTTTTATACCCTACACCAACATAGGTGGTAGGGGTATTTTGCGTTTGTGCTAATGTTTGTAACGCATAGAAAAAATTATCCAATACCCACCTTAAAGTATACCAATTGACTCATAATCACTTTTTAAATCGATCTAACGATGTCCGTCCGTCCGTCTGGTTGGCTGGCTGTCCATGTAAACCTTGTGCACAAAGTACAGGTCGCAATTGTAAAGATATTTCAATGAAATTTGGCACGTGGAACTTTTATAATACAAGGACAAAGCCTATTGAAATTGATTGTGATCGGTCCATTATTTCACCTAGCCCCTATACAAATGTCCCCCCGGGATAAAGTTTAAACACTCAAATTCGAGACAAAGAAGTTTTGTACAAGTGTCAATCTTTGTACTAAATTTTATAAAGATCGGTCCCCAATTGACCATAGCTCCCATATAAATCCCTCTTGCGCAAAATTACTTTAACGTGCATAAATCTCATACGAATGTTAGTATCAAGTTAATATTCGACACAAATTAGTTTTATGTAAGTGGAAACAAAATTGCCAAATTTTATAAGAATCGGTCCTTAATTTACCTTAGATTTCATATAAACCCACTTCCAGGAATTGCCCTAAAGTGAATAAAATCATCTGGGTGTTAGTAGCAATGTATTATTCTGTATTTGTATATTTTATTTTATTTGTATATTTTTAGTAAAATTGGTCACAGGTGTAATATAAGTCCCCGAATATTTATGCTCGTACAGAATGGTGTAGGTTATCATATAGTCGATCTTGACCAACTATATCTTTTCCTTATTGTTTAGCCCCATTTTTGATAAGTTGATTAAAAAAATTGATGTGCGTTTATAGGAATATGCACCAGTGTATATGTAATTTAAATCATTAAAAACCGTTTACAGATTATAGAGATATTGGGGTTTAAAGTAACCCATTTTTCAATTTTTTTTTTTAAATTTTCAAAAAATTAAAATCTGAATAAAAAAAAATCAAAAAAATAAAAATGAAGATATTAAAATGGCTCCATAGGGTATGCGTTTGCCGAATATTAACAAAATCCGAAGACCTAAGGAAAATTTTGGAGCGTTTTTTCATAGAATGAATGATATATAGATATTTTTCTAATTAGAATAATTTTAATCAAATACATTAAAGCCAAAAAAAATATAATGGAAATTAACAAAATCACGATTTGTGTGAAATTTTAACATAATTAAATTAATGTTAAAGATAATAATTCCCAAAATTTTTTGGCCCCAAACCAAAGTAGTAAAAAAATAAAACGGAAAATTAAAAAGAAATTTCAATAAAATATTTAATTCAATATTAATTAAAAAATGTATTTTTTTATTTTATTATTTTTTTAATAAATTTTTAGAAATTATTTATTTATAATATTTTAGAAGTATTTATTTATTTTATTTTATTTTTTGAATATTAATTTAATAATACTAAAAACATATCATTATAATTTTATTATATGAAGAAACAATTTAACTAATATATTCTTAAAATTTATTTACCTTTTATAATCTTTAAATCTTACAAATTGCTATTAAATATATAAAATCTTAAAATTTCTCTTAAAATATATATTTTAAAACAATAATCATCAAATATTTAAATAAAACAAATAACATACAATTTACCCCAAGAAATATTTATTAAACAATAAACTAATATTGACTTTTAATATTAAATTCAAAACCAATATAAAACATTTTACAAATTGATTTGATTTGATTTGACTAAAGAACATAAGAAAATTTTCTACAACATTACAAAAAAATATTTTATTTAAATAAAATCTTGTTTAAGAGAAAAAAGAGCAATTCAAGCGTAAAGAGTTTTTAGAACTAAAATCAAATAAAATATATTTTATATGTAAGTATTCAAGTATGTGTAGTTAAAGGAAATAAATAAATAAACAAACCATATCCTGTTACACTAACACATATAAGAAACAGACTAGATTTCTTTTTAACGTACACTCTCTTCAAATAAAATTTCATTGACAAACAAACCAACAGCTTTACTGTACCTCATAGATGTTTGTGAGTGAAAATATTAATCTAAACATATAAACATATAAATCACATCCGTTGCTTTTAAGCAAGAAATTTTCATTTCATATCTAAAAACATTTTTATTTTTATAATCAATGTATAGATTTCCTTTTTTTTTTTTTTTTTGTTACTTTTAGATTTTATATCCAAAAATTGTATATAAAGATTATAGACACAAACACTGAGGCTGGTTTTTATAAGGATAATAATTTGTGTTGATTTTTATATTTATGATGATAAAATGAAGTCAAATTAAATAAGTATTAACAGGGATTTTTATTTGATTTTATGCAAATCTTTTGATATCAAAATGAAATATTATAATTTAAATTTTATTTTAATAAAAAAAATGGTTATGACGTGTAAAATGTAAAGCTGTTTTAAATTTGTAAATTTTTAAATTAAATTTAAAATTTGTTTTCAGTTAATTTTTAGTTCAGTTCTAGTTCAGCTCTAATTCAGTTCAGTTTTATTTCTAGTTCAATTTTAGTTCTAGTTCAGTTCTATTTCAGTTCCAGTTCAGTTCTGGTTCAGTTCTCGTTCAGTTATTGTTCAGTTCTCGTTCAGTTCTTGTTCAGTTCTCGTTCAATTATAGTTCAGTTCTAGTTCAGTTTTAGTTCAGTTCCAGTTCACTTCTAGTTTAGTTCTAGTTCAGTTCTAGCTCAGTTCTGGTTCAGTTCTAGTTCAGTTCTAGTTCAGTTCTATTTCAGTTCTAGTTTAGTTCTAGTTCAGTTCTAGTTCGGTTCTAGTTTAGTTCTAATTCAGTTCTAGTTCGGTTCTAGTTCATTTCTAGTTCAGTTTTAGTTCAATTCTAGTTCAGATTTAGTTCAGTTTTAGTTCAGTTCTAGTTCAGTTATAGTTCAGTTCTAGTTCAGTTCCAGTTCAGTTCTACTTCAGTTCTATTTCAGTTCTAGCTTAGTTCTATTTCAGTTCTAGTTCGGTTCTAGTTTAGTTCTAGTTCAGTTCTAGTTCAGTTCTAGTTCAATTCTAGTTTAGTTCTAATTGAGTTCTAGTTTAGTTCTAATTGAGTTCTAGTTCAGTTCTAAATGAGTTCTAGTTCAGTTCTAGTTCAGTTCTAGTTCAGTTCTTGTTCAGTTCTAGTTCAGCTCTAGTTCAAACTAGTTCCAGATAAGTTCTAGTTCAGTTCTAATTCATTTCTAGTTCAGTTCTAGTTCAGTTCTAGTTTAGTTCTAGTTCAGTTCTAGTTTAGTTCTAGTTCGGTTCTAGTTCAGTTCTAGTTCTGTTCTAGTTCAATTCTAGTTTAGTTCTAATTGAGTTCTAGTTTAGTTCTAGTTCAGTTCTAGTTTAGTTCTAGTTCAGTTCTACTTCATATCTAGTTAATTTTTAGTTTAGTTCCAGTTCAGTTATAGTTCATTTCTAGTTCAGTTCTTGTTCACTTCTTGTTCACTTCTTCTTCAGCTCTAGTTCAAACCAGTTCCAGTTAAGTTCTAATTCATTTCTAGTTCAGTTCTTGTTCAGTTCCAGTTCAGTTATACTTCATTTCTAGTTCAGTTCTAGTTCATTTCTACTTCATTTCTAGTTCATTTCTAATTCAGTTCTTGTTTAGTTCTAGTGCAGTTCTAATTCCTTTCTAATTCACTTCTAATTCATTTCTAGTTCAGTTCTAATTCATTTTTAAATCAGTTCTAGTGCCAATTCCGTTCTGGTTTAATTCCAGTTGTTTTCTACTTCAGTCTACATTATTTACCTTTCAGATTTTCCTTAGTTTCAGTGCATTTTTTTGTAGTTTTATTTACACTTAATCCCAATTGATAACTCTGTCTGTGGCGTGAGTATATTTATCAATAGAAATCAATCACAAATTGAAATAGGTTACATTTACAAACACAATTACAGCCACTATTTGTGGGGTGAGAACTAGAATAAACCCCCAGTACATCATTGAAATCATGATGAAGAAATTCTGTTCTTTTTTTTCGCTAAAATCTATTTTATTTTTCTTATTCAATCAATGTTGTTGTATCAACAGCAAGATACATATGTAGTTGTATTATTTAACTTGTGTGTAAATCAAGATTTTTGTTAAATAAAATACAAACACATACACATATACATACAGTAGTAAAAAGAAGAGGTAAAGAGCCCTTCTAGAAGGCCTTTTTTATAGCCAGAAGAGCTTTTCTCAGCATTCTATGTTCATGTATTTTTTACATACGATGTCATTGAGAACAAGGCCTTACACATTCGCGGCCCGAAGTGGCCCTTCTAAAAGACCTCTTGATTCAAAACTGTCAGCAGGCCTTCTGGAGAAGTACTACCAACGGATATTCTGAAGAAAAGCTGTCAACTACACTATGTAACAAAATAACAATTTTTATTTTAAATTATTGTAAAAAGTTTAAAACTCAAAAAAAAATTAGTATTAAAAACATAACTGAACTTTTAATAAAACCTTTTAAGTCGAGATAAGACAATTTATAATAAAAATTATAAATAAAAAATAAAATTAACTTAGAAAAAAACAACCTACATAAAACTAAATGAACTCCTTTATATTTCGGAATTCTGCTTTGAATTTTGATATGGTTTTTGTAAAGGTTTCTGAATACTTTTGCTTTCTCTTAAATCAAAAAAATACTGTAATCTTTCTTGCCTTCCAATAGAAGAGAATTAAGACGATGTATTTTTTATACATAGAATTGTTGTTGCTTAAAACGAAATATATTAAAAAAAATACAGCTGATTACTCTCCTTCTAAGAGAAGGGAAGTCGGAAGTGGTATCCGATATTTTAGAAGGCAAGTGTGAGGCATTCTTGAAGATCTTAAAGAAGTTTTGAATAGACTTTCTAAAAGGCCTGCAGGGTAAAGTCCTTAACATTTTTACCGCTGGGCAGTTGTAATATATTTGATGTATGGGAAAATTTAAAATTGTTTTTTGTTGCTGCTGATGCTGTTTGTTTGTTGCCAGGATGTTGTCTCTGTGCAAATGTTTACTAAAATATGCGGATACAACAGCTGAGGTTACAATAGTAAATATTGTAAAATACGTAAAACACTCCCAAACCTACACATATACATATGAACATACATATACGGATACTATCGCAAATACAATATGTAAGAGATACTGTAGTTAATGTACATTGCAGTTGTTCTTATGTTTGAGTGTTTAAATATCCCAGGGGTTAAATGTCTTCTTGTCTAACAGTTAAAATGTTTTCTAACAAAAATATTCTAGTTTTACCAAAAAAAGGAAATAAATGCATTATAATGCAAGGATATTTATGTATAAATGTCTACTCATACATCCGACTATATTTGTCTGTCTGCGTGTGTAACTCTCAGCTTCAATGGACAAATGAATGCCTGGCTGGACTGTTTGAATGCATGTAAAGTTATAAATACAAATAAATGTATAGATAGACGAATTAATGCTTAAATGGATGAACATTGTATTGCTCAATACATTAATCTTTTTTATTTACTTTGAACCTTACTATTAGACATGCTGCACCAGAGAATTTTAGGGTGAGGAGTGATTAACCTTAAATGTTTGCGTTTTTCTTTTAGTATTTTGGGTAAAAATTTATAAAGTTTTCCTAGGTTACATCTTAATGTTTAGTGGGGGAGGAAGAAATTCAGTAACAATGTAATTACGGGCAACTATTGAAGTTAAATGATGAGAAAGTTTATGTTGGTTTAAAGATTGTAATACTGAGGTCATTTATGGTTATTAGTGGAAAAGTCTATTAAGGGTCATTATTGGAAAATGGTAAATAAAATAAAGTGGCAAATTTAATGGCATATAAACAAATAAAAAGGAATTAATTTAGATTAATTAAAACTGAAATAAAATTGATCTGAAACTAAATAGGAACTGCACGGAATATGGAGTAGAACTGAACTAGAATTGAACTAGAATTGAACTAGAATTGAACTAGAACTGAACTGAAATAGAACTGAACTAGAACTGAACTGGAACTCAACTGGAACTAAACTAGAACTGAACTAGAATTGAATTACAACTGAACTGGAACTCAACTGGAACTGAACTAAAACTGAACTAGAACTAAACTAAAACTGAACTTTAAAGATATTTTAATGAGAGTTCTAATCCAAAAAATTTTAAAAAGATAAATAAAAATTTTAAAGATAAATTTTCCAAAACAATATTTAAAAATATTTTTAATAAAATAATTTTAAAAATAAATTTTCCATAAAAATTGTTTAAAGAAAAAATTTTCATAAAAGAGAATTTTAAGGGAAATTCCAAACAAACAAAAAATATTTAATGAGAAATTTTCCATTAAAAATTTAAAGAGAAAATTTTCTACATACAAATTATTAAAAAGAAAAACATCTGTAACAAAATTGTAAAGAGAAAAATTTTTGAAGAAATTTTAAAGATAACATATTCTTTAAAAACCCTTAAAGAAAAATTTTCCATATAGATTAGGTTAGGTTCTCAGGGCAGCTATCTAGTGAATAAGAGACAGCTCACTCACAGAACCAACCCGACGCATGTATGATTAGGTTAGGTTCTCAGGGCGGCTATCTAGTGAATAAGAGACAGCTCACTCACAGAACCAACCCGACGCATGTATGATTAGGTTAGGTTCTTAGGGCAGCTATCTAGTGAATAAGAGACAGCTCACTCACAGAACCAACCCGACGCATGTATGAAAGAATTGATCCATCAGATATCAATATCAGAAAGATCTGATAATACATGCACAAACGGACTTCCAAAATTAGCAGTCCTGATCTCGGCAAGAGTGAGACAGTGGCATAAGAGATGCTCCACAGTTTCCTCCTCTTCCCCATCCTGTCAACTTCTACAAAAGTCGTTAAAAGCAAGCCCTAGTCTCCTAGCATTCGCACCAGCGATCCAGTGCCCTGTAACCATGGATAGTAGAATTCGTAGCCGATGCCTCGATAGTCCCATAATAATGTTAGATATTTGCCTCGAATTTGAACATGTGGATTCATTTGTCCATCGATCCTGTGCAATCCTCGATAAGTTCCACAGAATTATTGATCTGCAGGCCGAAAGCAGTACTCCAACCAGTTGGTCCATGTCTTCACCTCGAAGAAGGAATCCAGAGTGCTTGAATGACCCCTAACCCAGACCAGCTCCAGGTCTGAATGTCTCGCCATCTTATTCAGAGATGTCCGCCATTCATGTACCAATCTGGTTGTCAAAAAGACACCCGAGAGCGATTTGATCGCTGCTTCACTGTACAGATTTGGTTATCTGCATTAACCAGTTCACCGCCCTCTTTATGGCCGAGATCTCTGCTTGAATAATGCTGCAGTGATGTGGCAATTTAAAGAAAATGTTTTTCCTATAGACAGGAATATAGACACTCCCTGACCACTTCAGTAGATTTGGATCCTTCAGTATAAACCTCAACTGAACCAGATCTTAATTCTGGAGTAGTTGAGATTGATACTGAGAAGTTTCTGCCAAGAAAGGGTATGGGGATGTAATAACCGATATTTCTAGGAATGCTATTAAGGAATCCCGGAATGGTCGCATGGCCGAATTCACCTTCATTCCATGTACCTATATTCCTGAGCCTTGTCGCCATTATAATGGCCATCTGTTTGGCCATAAGATCTACCGGTAGCCAGTTCATTAGAACAAATAGGACTTTCGATGGAGTTGTACAAAGCGCTCCTGTTATCAGTAGCGCTGAACTACGTAAAATCCTATCAAAGATTTCGATATAGATGGATTTCTCCATAGCCTTCCACCATACTAACACTCCGTACATAAATATGGGCTTAGTCACCGTATCGAAGAGCTATTTCGTATTCTAGGATTAACCAATGGCCTTCCTACATATATATATGGGGCAGAATAGTTTGGAGTCCAGTATTATCTCAAGATACTTCGGACTATCTGACACCGTTTAGGCGTGGAAGTGGGAAAGATGGAATTTTATATCTTCCAGAAAAGAGGGCAAGTTCCGTTTTTCCTAGATTCACGCTAATTTCAGTAATTGTACTCCATGTACTAATTAGTCCCAAAGCAGTTTGCAGACGGTGAGACATAGTATCCAGATATTTCCCAGATACAGCCACCGTAACATCGTCTGCGTAAGCGACAGACTTAAACTTCAGTGAATCAAGTTCCCTTAGTAATGAGTTAACGGTGATATTACAGAGAAGTGGAGATAAAACTAATCCTTGCGGTGTACCCCTATTAGCTACCTTGTAAATGGTAGACGCACCCATGCTGGATATTATAACCCTGTTAGTTAGAAGTCTCCATATGTGACTGATGATCGACTGATGAATATCCCGTCCTTAAAGGCACTTTCTATATCAAGGAAGGCCACTAATGTATCACGATGAGACGCTGAAGAGTTTTGATGACGGTCGTGGTGGACCAGAAAATGCATTCCATTCTGCCGAGTGTCCACTTAAACTTTTATAATGTATTCTACTGCAATTATTCCATGAACTTAAGCCGAAAATACAAAAATTCTAAAAAACTATACAAAAAGTTGAACAACAGAAAAAACTATAAACAAATTAACCCAAACACAAGGCACGGTGTAAAAAAGTGTTACTTGACTCTCCACTGTTAAGTATTTCTAAAATTAGAAAATAAACAGAAGGAAAAAATCAAATAACAAAATTTTCCATATAAAATAATTAAAAATAAAAATTTCTATAAAAAAATATTTAGAGAAAATTATTTAAAATATATTTGAAATAGAAGTGAAGTAGAACTGAACTAAACTAAAATTAAACTAGAACTAAATTAGAACTGGAACTAGAAATTTAGAAGCTGAAGCAGACTGAAGGATAAATTAACTGGAATTGAACTAGAACTGAACTGACATTAAACTAAACTAAAACTGAGCTAGATCGAAACTAGAATTGAAGTAGAACTAAAGTAGAACTAAAGTACAATTGAAGTAAAATTGAACTAGAACTAAACTAAAACTGAGCTAGAACTGAACTAGAGTTGAAGTAGAACTGAACTAGATCTGAACTAAAACTAATCTAGAACTGAACTAGAACTGGAGTAGAACTGAACTAGAACTGAACTGAAATATAACTAAACTAGAACTGAAGTAGAACTGAACTAGAACTAGAAATTTGGAAGTAGAAGCAGACTGAACTAGAAATTAATTGGAATTGAACAAGAACTTAACTGGAACTAAACTAAAACTGAACTAGAACTGAAGTAGAACTGAATTAGAACTAAACTAGAAATAAACTAGAATTGAATTAGAACTAAACTAGAACTAGAAATTTGGAAGTAGAAACAGACTGAACTAGAAATTAATTGGAATTGAACAAGAACTGAACTGGAACTAAACTAAAACTGAACTAGAACTGAACTAGAACTGAAGTAGAACTGAACTAGAACTGAACTAGAACTAAACTAGAACTAAACTAGAACTGAATTAGAGCTAAACTAGAATTGAACTGGAATTGAACTAGAACTGATCTAGAACTGAACTAGAACTAAATGAGAACTGCACTCGAACTACACTTAAACTGAATTAGAAGTGAACTAGAACTAGAACTAGAATTTAACTTGAACTAAAAGAGTAACTCGTTTTTTTTTTATTATTTCCTCATTTTTATTACAACTTTTTTCTACCAGCCCTTTATATTTCTCATTTTGCTTAATTTTATTTCATTTCCACATTTCTTTTAGTAAGAATTTTAATTATGGTTTTAATGGATTTTTAATATGTTCCTTTTTTCTTTTGCCCTTTTTTTTTGAGAAAAATCATGAATTTTCATTAAAAATCTTGCAACACATGTTCAAATTTGACTTGTAAATTTTCTTTTTCTATTTTAATATATTTGAAAACATTTTTATGTGGCTTTCAACGACATCACATAATGACGTTGTTAAAGATAATAATTTTTTTGTGTTATAATGACGTGTTGAAAATTATTCAATTTTATAGTAGGGTCTCATCAGAGAAAAAAGACCCTAGTCATGGTATTTTAAACAAGCCTGAAAATTACAAAACTTTGTTAAACACCATTTTTCACAATTTATCATTAAAATTTACCTTTTGTTAAATAAATAATAATAATAAAATTCCTTACAACTTAGCGTGTTAGAAAATTTATAAGAATTTTCTATTAAGTCATCACTGTGACGTGTGGGGGTGTTCTTTTAAATTATCATTAGAACAGCCAAAAATTATTTATATAAAACATATGTTTGTGGCCATTTTCATTTAACCCTCAATTATAATATTTCTTAGAATTGTTAAAGGTTCCCTAATGACTTTATTATCATCATCAATATCATTATCATTGATTTTTTTTTCTCTTCTTCTTCTTCTTCTTCTTTATATAATTTTCATGTTTAAACTATTTGTAAATTTGTATTTCGAGTCTTCGTTTTCTTTCCTGTTTTCTCATTTGGCTTTGGGTTTCAGTCCAAAGGACTTTTGCACTTCCCAAACGACAAACATTGACAGGAAACACATTAAATTGAACTTTGCCTGACTGCTTTGGCTGCTGTGTGATTGTTTGGTTCAATGCCAGAAATGAAATTCAAATCTTAAAATTGGAATTTATTTATCAATTACATGTTTTTGCTGGTACGAGTATTGTAGGAGTAATGAATGTTAAGAAATTAAGGTCAGTAAAGCTTGTTTTGTGCAATTAGAGTAAGAGAAAAAGGAAGTAATAAAATAAATATAAAACATTCTCAGAAATTTTATTAAATTTAATGACAAAAATAATTAAACAGATTTTTTCTTTGTAAAGAACTAAACTAGATCTTGTCTGACTAGAATTCAACTAGAACTGAACTAAATGAAAACAGAAATTTGTTTAAAAAATTTCTTGTTAAAATTTATAGAGAAAAAATTATATAAATATTTCTTTTTAAAATTTTCTAAAGACAAGCATTTCTATTGAAAATGTTCAAAATGCAAAAATATCTATAAAGGAAAAAAATTTATAAAGAAAATTTATAAAGAGAAATTTCTATAGAAAATTTTTTAAAGAGAAAAATTTCCAGAAATTTTTTTTATAGAAAAAAAAATTTTAGAGAAAAATTTCTTAACGCAAAACTATATAGTAATTGTTTTTAACAGAGAAATCTTTCTATAGAAAATTTTTTAACGGGAAAAATTTCTATAGAAAATTTTTAAAGAAAAATTTCTCAATAAAATTTTTTTTCCCGTTAAAAAAAATTTCTATAGAAAATTTTTTCTAATAATTTTTTAAAGAAAAAAGTTAACATAGACAATTTTCTAAAGAGAAATATTCGTACAGCAAGAAAAAAAATTTAGAGAATTTTTAAAGGAAAAATATTTTTCTATAGATTTTTTTTTTCAGGAAATTTTTTAAAGAGAAAAATTACTATTGAAAGCTTTCCAGGAATAAATATTAAAAAAAAAAGAATTTCTCTAAAAAATTTTTCAAAGAAAAAAATTTTAAAGAGAAAAATTTTTATAGAGAATTTTTGAAACGTTTCTATAAAAAGTTTTAAAAGGAGAGAAATAAAGAGAAAAATTATTACTGAAAATTTTCTAAGAAGAAAAATTAAAAAAAAAATAATTTCACTGGAAAATTTTTAAAGAAAAATATTTCTATAGAGAATTCTTCAAAGAGAAACATTTTTATAGAGTATTTTTTAAAGAGAAGCATAGTTTATAGACAATTTTTTACAAAGAAAAAGATATAGTAAATTTTCTAAAGACAAAAATTTATTCTTGAGAGAATTTTTTAGCGAGAAAATGTTTACAGAAAATTTTCCATAGAGAAAAATTTCTATCTAAAATTTTTAAATAGAATAATATAATAAAGAGAAAAATGTTTCATAGAAAATTTATTAATGAGAAAAATTTTTCTATAGAAAATTTATTAATGAGAAAAACCTCTATAGAAAATTTTTAGTGAAAAAAATTTTTCTATAGAAAATTTTTAATGAAAAAATTTTTCTATAGAAAATTTTTAATGACAAAATTTTTCTATAGAAAATTTTTAATGACAAAATTTTTCTATAGAAAATTTTTAATGACAAAATTTTTCTATAGAAAATTTTTAATGACAAAATTTTTCTATAGAAAATTTTTAATGACAAAATTTTTCTATAGAAAATTTTTAATGACAAAATTTTTCTATAGAAAATTTTTAATGACAAAATTTTTCTATAGAAAATTTTTAATGACAAAATTTTTCTATAGAAAATTTTTAATGACAAAATTTTTCTATAGAAAATTTTTAATGACAAAATTTTTCTATAGAAAATTTTTAATGACAAAATTTTTCTATAGAAAATTTTTAATGACAAAATTTTTCTATAGAAAATTTTTAATGACAAAATTTTTCTATAGAAAATTTTTAATGAGAAACATTTTTCTATAGAAAATTTTTAATGAGAAACATTTTTCTATATGAAATTTTTAATGAGAAACATTTTTCTATAGAAAATTTTTAATGAGAAACATTTTTCTATATGAAATTTTTAATGAGAAAAATTTTTCTATAGAAAATTTTTAATGAGAAAAATTTTTCTATAGAAAATTTTTAATGAGAAAAATTTTTCTATAGAAAATTTTTAATGAGAAAAATTTTTCTATAGAAAATTTTTAAAGAGAAAAATTTTTCTATAGAAAACTTTCTAAAGAGAAAATTTTCTATAGAAAACTTTCTATATAAAACTTTCTAAAGAGAAAATTGTCTATAGAAAACTTTCTAAAGAGAAAATTGTCTATAGAAAACTTTCTAAAGAGAAAATTGTCTATAGAAAACTTTCTAAAGAGAAAATTGTCTATAGAAAACTTTCTAAAGAGAAAATTTTCTATAGAAAACTTTCTAAAGAGAAAATTTTCTATAGAAAACTTTCTAAAGAGAAAATTGTCTATAGAAAACTTTCTAAAGAGAAAATTTTCTATAGAAAACTTTCTAAAGAGAAAATTTTCTATAGAAAACTTTCTAAAGAGAAAATTTTTTATAGAAAACTTTCTAAAGAGAAAATTTTCTATAGAAAACTTTCTAAAGAGAAAATTTTCTATAGAAAACTTTCTAAAGAGAAAATTTTCTATAGAAAACTTTCTAAAGAGAAAATTTTCTATAGAAAACTTTCTAAAGAGAAAATTTTCTATAGAAAACTTTCTAAAGAGAAAATTTTCTATAGAAAACTTTCTAAAGAGAAAATTTTCTATAGAAAACTTTCTAGAGAAAATTTTCTATAGAAAACTTTCTAAAGAGAAAAATTTCTGTAGAAAATTTTTTAAAAATAACAAATTTTTTTGAAATTTTTCTAAAAAGAAAAATTTCTATAGAAAATTTTCCATAAAAAAAATTTCTATAGAGAAATTTTCCAAAGAAAAATTTTATAGAAATTTTCTAAAGAAAAAAATTTATGCAGAAAATGTTCAAAAGAGGGAATTTTTTATAGGGAATTTTTTTAATAGAAAAATTTCTATTGAAAATTTTTTAAAGAAAATAAATTTTTTGACAGATTTTAAAGATAAAAATTTCTATAGAAAAAAATTGCTTAAGAAAAAAATGTCTATCTTAAAAATTTGATAAAAATTCTCTATAAATTTTTTTAGAAAATATTCTCTAAATTTTTTTTTTCTTCAGAAAATTTTCTGTAGAAAAAGAAGCATTTCAATAACAAATTTTCTAAAGAGAAACATTTCTATAGAAAGAAATTTTCTTAAGAAAAAAATTTACAGAAAAATTTTTTTAAGAAAAAAAAATTACAAAAAAATATAGAAAATATTTTCTAAAAAATTTTTTTAGAGAAAATTTTTCAAGAGAACAATTTCCTGAGAAAAATGTCCAAAGAGAAAAATATTCTAGGAAAAGATTTCCAGAGAAATATATCAAAGAGAAAAATTTCAAAAGAAATAACTAGAAACATTTTTAAGGAGAAAAATATTCTAGAGAAATATTTTCAGATAGAAAAATATTCTGGAGAATATTACCAAAGAGGGATATTATTGTGTATTGTTGAAATGTGTAAAAAGAAATATTTAAAAAGAAAAACTTTTTTTATTATTATTTTTCTTAATAAATATTATAGAGTATATTATATCTGAATTTTTTTTAATGAATATATTCTTAAAAATTATTTAAAAATGTTCTGTTAAGAAAAATATTTTGTCTTAAAAAAATTAAAAAAGCCTTTATGAGGGAGGAATTTTCTTTTAAAAACAAATTCTATAAAATGTTTTCTATAAGCAAACAAAATATTTAGATGAGAACATTTTCTGCTAAAAAATTTTTAGTAGATAAATTTCTCTTAAGGGAATTGTTGCAGACCAATTTCTCTTATGAAGGATTTTCTGAATTTTATTCCTAATATTTACAAAGGATTTTCTATTATTATTATTTTCAACAATTATTTTACAGTTAAATTAGATTTTCAATTTAGATTTAAATTGTTAAAATTTAAATCCTTTATAGATTTTTTTTTTTTTTTTTTGTACTTCAAGGTATAAAGAAAAAAAATGTAAAATTTATTTTAGCAAAATATTTCATCTAACAAAAACTTTCAGATTTTTTTAAAACAAAAGAATAACGAGAGACAATACTCCAACTTCAATAAAAAAAGGAATGCAATAAAAAATTGCCAATTCACTGGTCAATGTATGAAGTGGACAAAAATAAAACAAAGCGACTGACAACAAATATTCGTATACAACAAATGACACAATAGAGAAAAAGTGTTCAGTTTTATTTTCAACAAATATAATAGATTTAACCAGAGTTTTAAAAAACTAACTAACACAAGTATACTCATGTATGTGTAAATATAAATATTTTTATGTAAACCCTGCAGTTCTGATGACAGTCTCCTTCAACTATTGATGTTACCAGATACATGGGTTTGTATTAGTTTTTATAAACAAAATTTATGTTTAAGGAAAAACTCCTCAGTAACAGTTGTAGAATTTTAAACTAACCCAATTGTACCTTATTTAGGGATAGTTAAGTAGCTAATTGATTTCCTAACAAATATCAAATGATTCTCTATAGCAGACGGTCAAGTATACATTTGTTACAAACCAGTATTAACCCAAAACTGTAAGGTATTTACTGTCCCTTAGTGGTTGTCGTAGAGCCACTTCTTTTGCCATTTAGGGTGACTATATATAGTAGCTCTAAGTAATTTGAAGGGGTGTGGTTGTTTAAATGTTTGTTTTTATGTCAATTGCTCTTTTCTTTGTGACATTAAACAGTAGCTAAATTATTTCAAATTATTTCTTTTTTTTTGGTTTTAATAAAATATAATTACTATTTAGTAAGTTTTTTTTTCTCTTTGTCTTACATAAGAGTGTTGCTGGTTAGAGATTTTTTTTGCCCTAAAACAAAAAAAGCAAAAAAACGCTATTAATTTGTTTAATGAGCCATAGATTTTAACAATTTTTTTCATAACATTGTATTATTGTTTTTAATCAATACCGAAGGGTATTAATTATATTTTATTTTTACAAAAAAATATACCTTTTTTCAAAATATTTATAAACAAAATGTTGGCATAAATCATTTACATTTTTTCGAAATAAATGTGTAATTTTTCTATAGAATTTTATGCAAAAAAAAAGAAAAATATGTATAAATAAACTTTAAATTACATCATGTTTTCCCTGTGGCTGATAAAAACAATAACAAAACCAAATCAAATTGTTAGAGACAGAAACAGTTACAACAATGTTTACACGTGTTTGTTCACAAAGCCTGAGAGAGTTTTTTTTTCCAAACTAAAACTTTTATTTTTATTTTTTACTATTTACTTGAAATGTCAAAGGCTTTGGAAAAAAATTAAATAAATAATTTATTTAAATCATGTGTTGAATGTTTTAAATAATTAAATTTAAATGAAATAGCAAATAAACTGACTAAAGAGCAGGACTTAAGTCTTTAATTAAATAAACAAATAAAGAAAATACAAAAAAAAAAAAAGAAAAATTGAATAATAGTAAATGGCCATTAACAGAAAATAAAAAATAAATGTTAACTATTTAATGAAATAGTTTCAAAGCTAATAAAAAATTAACACTCAGCAGGCTGAATTGCAGGAAATTAATATATTAACATCAAGTCCTTAGCTAATGAATTAAAAAAATGGACAAAAGAGAAAATTTTTCTAAAGAAAAAAATCTAGAGAAAATTTAAAAAATACTTTTGGACAATTCTTTATTAAGCAAACATTTTCTTTAAGAAAAAATTTTATAGAAAATTTTCTCTTAAAAAAAAATGTGTATAGAAAATTTTCTCTTAAGAAAAATCTTTATTTTCTCTTAATTTTTTTTTATAAAAATTTTCTCTTAAAAAAAAATTATAGGAAATTTTCCCTTAAGACAAGTTTAAGACTTAATAAAAATGTCTAAAAGAGAAAAATTTCTATACAAAATTTTCTAAAACAAACTTCTATAGAAAATTTTCTAAAGACAAATTTCTATAGAAAATTTTCTAAAGACAAATTTCTATAGAAAATTTTCTAAAGACAAATTTCTATAGAAAATTTTCTAAAGACAAATTTCTATAGAAAATTTTCTAAAGACAAATTTCTATAGAAAATTTTCTAAAGACAAATTTCTATAGAAAATTTTCTAAAGACAAATTTCTATAGAAAATTTTCTAAAGAAAAATTTTTATAGAAAATTTTCTAAAGACAAATTTCTATAGAAAATTTTCTAAAGACAAATTTCTATAGAAAATTTTCTAAAGACAAATTTCTATAGAAAATTTTCTGAAGACAAATTTCTATAGAAAATTTTCTAAAGTAAAATTTTTATAGAAAATTTTCTAAAGTAAAATTTTTATAGAAAATTTTCTAAAGTAAAATTTTTATAGAAAATTTTCTAAAGTAAAATTTTTATAGAAAATTTTCTAAAGTAAAATTTTTATAGAAAATTTTCTAAAGTAAAATTTTTATAGAAAATTTTCTAAAGTAAAATTTTTATAGAAAATTTTCTAAAGTAAAATTTTTATAGAAAATTTTCTAAAGAAAAATTTTTATAGAAAATTTTCTAAAGACAAATTTCTATAGAAAATTTTCTAAAGACAAATTTCTATAGAAAATTTTCTAAAGAAAAATTTTTATAGAAAATTTTCTAAAGACAAATTTCTATAGAAAATTTTCTAAAGACAAATTTCTATAGAAAATTTTCTAAAGACAAATTTCTATAGAAAATTTTCTAAAGACAAATTTCTATAGAAAATTTTCTAAAGACAAATTTCTATAGAAAATTTTCTAAAGACAAATTTCTATAGAAAATTTTCTAAAGACAAATTTCTATAGAAAATTTTCTAAAGACAAATTTCTATAGAAAATTTTCTAAAGACAAATTTCTATAGAAAATTTTCTAAAGACAAATTTCCAGAGAAAATTTTCTAAAGACAAATTTCCAGAGAAAATTTTCTAAAGACAAATTTCTATAGAATATTTTCTAAAGACAAATTTCTATAGAATATTTTCTAAAGACAAATTTCTATAGAAAATTTTCTAAAGACAAATTTCTATAGAAAATTTTCTAAAGACAAATTTCTATAGAAAATTTTCTAAAGACAAATTTCTATAGAAAATTTTCTAAAGACAAATTTCTATAGAAAATTTTCTAAAGACAAATTTCTATAGAAAATTTTCTAAAGACAAATTTCTATAGAAAATTTTCTAAAGACAAATTTCCAGAGAAAATTTTCTAAAGACAAATTTCTATAGAAAATTTTCTAAAGACAAATTTCTATAGAATATTTTCTAAAGACAAATTTCTATAGAATATTTTCTAAAGACAAATTTCTATAGAAAATTTTCTAAAGACAAATTTCTATAGAAAATTTTCTAAAGACAAATTTCTATAGAAAATTTTCTAAAGAAAAATTTCTATAGAAAATTTTCTAAAGACAAATTTCTATAGAAAATTTTCTAAAGACAAATTTCTATAGAAAATTTTCTAAAGACAAATTTCTATAGAAAATTTTCTAAAGACAAATTTCTATAGAAAATTTTCTAAAGACAAATTTCTATAGAAAATTTTCTAAAGACAAATTTCTATAGAAAATTTTCTAAAGACAAATTTCTATAGAAAATTTTCTAAAGACAAATTTCTATAGAAAATTTTCTAAACACAAATTTCTATAGAAAATTTTCTAAAGACAAATTTCTATAGAAAATTTTCTAAAGACAAATTTCTATAGAAAATTTTCTAAAGACAAATTTCTATAGAAAATTTTGTAAAGACAAATTTCTATAGAAAATCTTCTAAAGACAAATTTCTATAGAAAATTTTCTAAAGACAAATTTCTTTAGAAAATTTTCTAAAGACAAATTTCTATAGAAAATTTTCTAAAGACAAATTTCTAAAGACAAATTTCTATAGAAAATTTTCTAAAGAAAATTTTCTAAAGACAAATTTCTATAGAAAATTTTCTAAAGACAAATTTCTATAGAAAATTTTCTAAAGACAAATTTCTATAGAAAATTTTTTAAAGACAAATTTCTATAGAAAATTTTCTAAAGACAAATTTCTATAGAAAATTTTCTAAAGACAAATTTCTATAGAAAATTTTCTAAAGACAAATTTCTATAGAAAATTTTCTAAAGACAAATTTCTATAGAAAATTTTCTAAACAAAAATTTCTATAGAAAATTTTCTAAACAAAAATTTCTATAGAAAATTTTCTAAAGACAAATTTCTATAGAAAATTTTCTAAAGACAAATTTCTATAGAAAATTTTCTAAAGACAAATTTCTATAGAAAATTTTCTAAAGACAAATTTCTATAGAAAATTTTCTAAACACAAATTTCTATAGAAAATTTTCTAAAGACAAATTTCTATAGAAAATTTTCTAAAGACAAATTTCTATAGAAAATTTTCTAAAGACAAATTTCTATAGAAAATTTTCTAAAGACAAATTTCTATAGAAAATTTTCTAAAGACAAATTTCTATAGAAAATTTTCTAAAGACAAATTTCTATAGAAAATTTTCTACAGACAAATTTCTATAGACAATTTTCTAAAGACAAATTTCTATAGACAATTTTCTAAAGACAAATTTCTATAGAAAATATTCTAAAGACAAATTTCTATAGAAAATTTTCTAAAGACAAATTTCTATAGAAAATTTTCTAAAGACAAATTTCTATAGAAAATTTTCTAAAGACAAATTTCTATAGAAAATTTTCTAAAGACAAATTTCTATAGAAAATTTTCTAAAGACAAATTTCTATAGAAAATTTTCTAAAGACAAATTTCTATAGAAAATTTTCTAAAGACAAATTTCTATAGAAAATTTTCTAAAGACAAATTTCTATAGAAAATTTTCTAAAGACAAATTTCTATAGAAAATTTTCTAAAGACAAATTTCTATAGAAAATTTTCTAAAGACAAATTTCTATAGAAAATTTTCTAAAGACAAATTTCTATAGAAAATTTTCTAAAGACAAATTTCTATAGAAAATTTTCTAAAGACAAATTTCTATAGAAAATTTTCTAAAGACAAATTTCTATAGAAAATTTTCTAAAGACAAATTTCTATAGAAAATTTTCTAAAGACAAATTTCTATAGAAAATTTTCTAAAGACAAATTTCTATAGAAAACTTTCTAAAGACAAATTTCTATAGAAAATTTTCTAAAGACAAATTTCTATAGAAAATTTTCTAAAGACAAATTTCTATAGAAAATTTTCTAAAGACAAATTTCTATAGAAAATTTTCTAAAGACAAATTTCTATAGAAAATTTTCTAAAGACAAATTTCTATAGAAAATTTTGTAAAGACAAATTTCTATAGAAAATCTTCTAAAGACAAATTTCTATAGAAAATTTTCTAAAGACAAATTTCTTTAGAAAATTTTCTAAAGACAAATTTCTATAGAAAATTTTCTAAAGACAAATTTCTATAGAAAATTTTCTAAAGACAAATTTCTATAGAAAATTTTCTAAAGACAAATTTCTATAGAAAATTTTCTAAAGACAAATTTCTATAGAAAATTTTCTAAAGACAAATTTCTATAGAAAATTTTCTAAAGACAAATTTCTATAGAAAATTTTCTAAAGACAAATTTCTATAGAAAATTTTCTAAAGACAAATTTCTATAGAAAATTTTCTAAAGACAAATTTCTATAGAAAATTTTCTAAAGACAAAAATTTCTATAGAAAATTTTCTAAACAAAAATTTCTATAGAAAATTTTCTAAACAAAAATTTCTATAGAAAATTTTCTAAACAAAAATTTCTATAGAAAATTTTCTAAACAAAAATTTCTATAGAAAATTTTCTAAACAAAAATTTCTATAGAAAATTTTCTAAACAAAAATTTCTATAGAAAATTTTCTAAACAAAAATTTCTATAGAAAATTTTCTAAACAAAAATTTCTATAGAAAATTTTCTAAACAAAAATTTCTATAGAAAATTTTCTAAACAAAAATTTCTATAGAAAATTTTCTAAACAAAAATTTCTATAGAAAATTTTCTAAACAAAAATTTCTATAGAAAATTTTCTAAACAAAAATTTCTATAGAAAATTTTCTAAACAAAAATTTCTATAGAAAATTTTCTAAACAAAAATTTCTATAGAAAATTTTCTAAACAAAAATTTCTATAGAAAATTTTCTAAACAAAAATTTCTATAGAAAATTTTCTAAACAAAAATTTCTATAGAAAATTTTCTAAACAAAAATTTCTATAGAAAATTTTCTAAACAAAAATTTCTATAGAAAATTTTCTAAACAAAAATTTCTATAGAAAATTTTCTAAAGTAAAATTTCTATAGAAAATTTTCTAAAGACAAATTTCTATAGAAAATTTTCTAAAGACAAATTTCTATAGAAAATTTTCTAAAGACAAATTTCTATAAAAATATTCTAAAGACAAATTTCTATAGAAAATTTTCTAAAGACAAATTTCTATAGAAAATTTTCTAGACAAATTTCTATAGAAAATTTTCTAAAGACAAATTTCTATAGAAAATTTTCTAAAGACAAATTTCTATAGAAAATTTTCTAAAGACAAATTTCTATAGAAAATTTTCTAAAGACAAATTTCTATAGAAAATTTTCTAAAGACAAATTTCTATAGAAAATTTTCTAAAGACAAATTTCTATAGAAAATTTTCTAAACACAAATTTCTATAGAAAATTTTCTAAAGACAAATTTCTATAGAAAATTTTCTAAAGACAAATTTCTATAGAAAATTTTCTAAAGACAAATTTCTATAGAAAATTTTCTAAAGACAAATTTCTATAGAAAATTTTCTAAAGACAAATTTCTATAGAAAATTTTCTAAAGACAAATTTCTATAGAAAATTTTCTACAGACAAATTTCTATAGACAATTTTCTAAAGACAAATTTCTATAGACAATTTTCTAAAGACAAATTTCTATAGAAAATATTCTAAAGACAAATTTCTATAGAAAATTTTCTAAAGACAAATTTCTATAGAAAATTTTCTAAAGACAAATTTCTATAGAAAATTTTCTAAAGACAAATTTCTATAGAAAATTTTCTAAAGACAAATTTCTATAGAAAATTTTCTAAAGACAAATTTCTATAGAAAATTTTCTAAAGACAAATTTCTATAGAAAATTTTCTAAAGACAAATTTCTATAGAAAATTTTCTAAAGACAAATTTCTATAGAAAATTTTCTAAAGACAAATTTCTATAGAAAATTTTCTAAAGACAAATTTCTATAGAAAATTTTCTAAAGACAAATTTCTATAGAAAATTTTCTAAAGACAAATTTCTATAGAAAATTTTCTAAAGACAAATTTCTATAGAAAATTTTCTAAAGACAAATTTCTATAGAAAATTTTCTAAAGACAAATTTCCAGAGAAAATTTTCTAAAGACAAATTTCTATAGAAAATTTTCTAAAGACAAATTTCTATAGAAAATTTTCTAAAGACAAATTTCTATAGAAAATTTTCTAAAGACAAATTTCTATAGAAAATTTTCTAAAGACAAATTTCTATAGAAAATTTTCTAAAGACAAATTTCTATAGAAAATTTTCTAGACAAATTTCTATAGAAAATTTTCTAGACAAATTTCTATAGAAAATTTTCTAGACAAATTTCTATAGAAAATTTTCTAACGACAAATTTCTATAGAAAATTTTCTAAAGACAAATTTCTATAGAAAATTTTCTAAAGGCAAATTTCTATAGAAAATTTTCTAATGACAAATTTCTATAGAAAATTTTCTAAAGACAAATTTCTATAGAAAATTTTCTAAAGACAAATTTCTATAGAAAATTTTCTAAAGACAAATTTCTATAGAAAATTTTCTAAACAAAAATTTCTATAGAAAATTTTCTAAACAAAAATTTCTATAGAAAATTTTCTAAACAAAAATTTCTATAGAAAATTTTCTAAACAAAAATTTCTATAGAAAATTTTCTAAACAAAAATTTCTATAGAAAATTTTCTAAACAAAAATTTCTATAGAAAATTTTCTAAAGACAAATTTCTATAGAAAATTTTCTAAAGACAAATTTCTATAGAAAATTTTCTAAAGACAAATTTCTATAGAAAATTTTCTAAAGACAAATTTCTATAGAAAATTTTCTAAAGACAAATTTCTATAGAAAATTTTCTAAAGACAAATTTCTATAGAAAATTTTCTAAAGACAAATTTCTATAGAAAATTTTCTAAAGACAAATTTCTATAGAAAATTTTCTAAAGACAAATTTCTATAGAAAATTTTCTAAAGAAAAATTTTTATAGAAAATTTTCTAGACAAATTTCTATAGAAAATTTTCTAAAGACAAATTTCTATAGAAAATTTTCTAAAGACAAATTTCTGTAGAAAATTTTCTAAAGACAAATTTCTATAGAAAATTTTCTAAAGACAAATTTCTATAGAAAATTTTCTAAAGACAAATTTCTATAGAAAATTTTCTAAAGACAAATTTCTATAGAAAATTTTCTAAAGACAAATTTCTATAGAAAATTTTCTAAAGACAAATTTCTATAGAAAATTTTCTAAAGACAAATTTCTATAGAAAATTTTCTAAAGACAAATTTCTATAGAAAATTTTCTAAAGACAAATTTCTATAGAAAATTTTCTAAAGACAAATTTCTATAGAAAATTTTCTAAAAACAAATTTCTATAGAAAATTTTCTAAAGACAAATTTCTATAGAAAATTTTCTAGACAAATTTCTATAGAAAATTTTCTAAAGACAAATTTCTATAGAAAATTTTCTAAAGACAAATTTCTATAGAAAATTTTCTAAAGACAAATTTCTATAGAAAATTTTCTAAAGACAAATTTCTATAGAAAATTTTCTAAAGACAAATTTCTATAGAAAATTTTCTAAAGACAAATTTCTATAGAAAATTTTCTAAAGACAAATTTCTATAGAAAATTTTCTAAAGATAAAGACAAATTTCTATAGAAAATTTTCTAAAGACAAATTTCTATAGAAAATTTTATAAAGACAAATTTCTAAAGACAAATTTCTATAGAAAATTTTCTAAAGACAAATTTCTATAGAAAATTTTCTAAAGACAAATTTCTATAGAAAATTTTCTAAAGACAAATTTCTATAGAAAATTTTCTAAAGACAAATTTCTATAGAAAATTTTCTAAAGACAAATTTCTATAGAAAATTTTCTAAAGCCAAATTTCTATAGAAAATTTTCTAAAGACAAATTTCTATAGAAAATTTTCTAAACAAAAATTTCTATAGAAAATTTTCTAAACAAAAATTTCTATAGAAAATTTTCTAAACAAAAATTTCTATAGAAAATTTTCTAAACAAAAATTTCTATAGAAAATTTTCTAAACAAAAACTTCTATAGAAAATTTTCTAAACAAAAATTTCTATAGAAAATTTTCTAAACAAAAATTTCTATAGAAAATTTTCTAAACAAAAATTTCTATAGAAAATTTTCTAAACAAAAATTTCTATAGAAAATTTTCTAAACAAAAATTTCTATAGAAAATTTTCTAAACAAAAATTTCTATAGAAAATTTTCTAAACAAAAATTTCTATAGAAAATTTTCTAAACAAAAATTTCTATAGAAAATTTTCTAAACAAAAATTTCTATAGAAAATTTTCTAAACAAAAATTTCTATAGAAAATTTTCTAAAGTAAAATTTCTATAGAAAATTTTCTAAAGACAAATTTCTATAGAAAATTTTCTAAAGACAAATTTCTATAAAAAATATTCTAAAGACAAATTTCTATAGAAAATTTTCTAAAGACAAATTTCTATAGAAAATTTTCTAAAGACAAATTTCTAAAGACAAATTTCTATAGAAAATTTTCTAAAGACAAATTTCTATAGAAAATTTTCTAAAGACAAATTTCTATAGAAAATTTTCTAAAGACAAATTTCTATAGAAAATTTTCTAAAGACAAATTTCTATAGAAAATTTTCTAAAGACAAATTTCTATAGAAAATTTTCTAAAGACAAATTTCTATAGAAAATTTTCTAAAGCCAAATTTCTATAGAAAATTTTCTAAAGACAAATTTCTATAGAAAATTTTCTAAACAAAAATTTCTATAGAAAATTTTCTAAACAAAAATTTCTATAGAAAATT
Source organism: Protocalliphora azurea (assembly GCA_932274085.1). Taxonomy (NCBI): domain Eukaryota; kingdom Metazoa; phylum Arthropoda; class Insecta; order Diptera; family Calliphoridae; genus Protocalliphora; species Protocalliphora azurea. Next base: position 14,111,966 of record OW026522.1, read on the forward strand.
TTCTAAACAAAAATTTCTATAGAAAATTTTCTAAACAAAAACTTCTATAGAAAATTTTCTAAACAAAAATTTCTATAGAAAATTTTCTAAACAAAAATTTCTATAGAAAATTTTCTAAACAAAAATTTCTATAGAAAATTTTCTAAACAAAAATTTCTATAGAAAATTTTCTAAACAAAAATTTCTATAGAAAATTTTCTAAACAAAAATTTCTATAGAAAATTTTCTAAACAAAAATTTCTATAGAAAATTTTCTAAACAAAAATTTCTATAGAAAATTTTCTAAACAAAAATTTCTATAGAAAATTTTCTAAAGACAAATTTCTATAGAAAATTTTCTAAAGACAAATTTCTATAGAAAATTTTCTAAAGACAAATTTCTATAGAAAATTTTCTAAAGACAAATTTCTATAGAAAATTTTCTAAAGACAAATTTCTATAGAAAATTTTCTAAAGACAAATTTCTATAGAAAATTTTCTAAAAACAAATTTCTATAGAAAATTTTCTAAAGACAAATTTCTATAGAAAATTTTCTAGACAAATTTCTATAGAAAATTTTCTAAAGACAAATTTCTATAGAAAATTTTCTAAAGACAAATTTCTATAGAAAATTTTCTAAAGACAAATTTCTATAGAAAATTTTCTAAAGACAAATTTCTATAGAAAATTTTCTAAAGACAAATTTCTATAGAAAATTTTCTAAAGACAAATTTCTATAGAAAATTTTCTAAAGATAAAGACAAATTTCTATAGAAAATTTTCTAAAGACAAATTTCTATAGAAAATTTTCTAAAGACAAATTTCTAAAGACAAATTTCTATAGAAAATTTTCTAAAGACAAATTTCTATAGAAAATTTTCTAAAGACAAATTTCTATAGAAAATTTTCTAAAGACAAATTTCTATAGAAAATTTTCTAAAGACAAATTTCTATAGAAAATTTTCTAAAGCCAAATTTCTATAGAAAATTTTCTAAAGACAAATTTCTATAGAAAATTTTCTAAACAAAAATTTCTATAGAAAATTTTCTAAACAAAAATTTCTATAGAAAATTTTCTAAACAAAAATTTCTATAGAAAATTTTCTAAACAAAAACTTCTATAGAAAATTTTCTAAACAAAAATTTCTATAGAAAATTTTCTAAACAAAAATTTCTATAGAAAATTTTCTAAACAAAAATTTCTATAGAAAATTTTCTAAACAAAAATTTCTATAGAAAATTTTCTAAACAAAAATTTCTATAGAAAATTTTCTAAACAAAAATTTCTATAGAAAATTTTCTAAACAAAAATTTCTATAGAAAATTTTCTAAACAAAAATTTCTATAGAAAATTTTCTAAAGTAAAATTTCTATAGAAAATTTTCTAAAGACAAATTTCTATAGAAAATTTTCTAAAGACAAATTTCTATAAAAAATATTCTAAAGACAAATTTCTATAGAAAATTTTCTAAAGACAAATTTCTATAGAAAATTTTCTAGACAAATTTCTATAGAAAATTTTCTAAAGACAAATTTCTATAGAAAATTTTCTAAAGACAAATTTCTATAGAAAATTTTCTAAAGACAAATTTCTATAGAAAATTTTCTAAAGACAAATTTCTATAGAAAATTTTCTAAAGACAAATTTCTATAGAAAATTTTCTAAAGACGAATTTCTATAGAAAATTTTCTAAAGACAAATTTCTACAGAAAATTTTCTAAAGACAAATTTCTATAGAAAATTTTCTAAAGACAAATTTCTATAGAAAATTTTCTAAAGACAAATTTCTATAGAAAATTTTCTAAAGACAAATTTCTATAGAAAATTTTCTAAAGACAAATTTCTATAGAAAATTTTCTAAAGACAAATTTCTATAGAAAATTTTCTAAAGACAAATTTCTATAGAAAATTTTCTAAAGACAAATTTCTATAGAAAATTTTCTAAAGACAAATTTCTATAGAAAATTTTCTAAGGACAAATTTCTATAGAAAATTTTCTAAAGACAAATTTCTATAGAAAATTTTCTAAAGACAAATTTCTATAGAAAATTTTCTAAAGACAAATTTCTATAGAAAATTTTCTAAAGAAAAATTTTTATAGAAAATTTTCTAAAGACAAATTTCTATAGAAAATTTTCTAAAGACAAATTTCTATAGAAAATTTTCTAAAGACAAATTTCTATAGAAAATTTTCTAAAGACAAATTTCTATAGAAAATTTTCTAAAGACAAATTTCTATAGAAAATTTTCTAAAGACAAATTTCTATAGAAAATTTTCTAAAGACAAATTTCTATAGAAAATTTTCTAAAGACAAATTTCTATAGAAAATTTTCTAAAGACAAATTTCTATAGAAAATTTTCTAAAGACAAATTTCTATAGAAAATTTTCTAAAGACAAATTTCTATAGAAAATTTTCTAAAGAAAAATTTTTATAGAAAATTTTCTAAAGACAAATTTCTATAGAAAATTTTCTAAAGACAAATTTCTATAGAAAATTTTCTAAAGACAAATTTCTATAGAAAATTTTCTAAAGACAAATTTCTATAGAAAATTTTCTAAAGACAAATTTCTATAGAAAATTTTCTAAAGACAAATTTCTATAGAAAATTTTCTAAAGTAAAATTTTTATAGAAAATTTTCTAAAGTAAAATTTTTATAGAAAATTTTCTAAAGTAAAATTTTTATAGAAAATTTTCTAAAGTAAAATTTTTATAGAAAATTTTCTAAAGTAAAATTTTTATAGAAAATTTTCTAAAGTAAAATTTTTATAGAAAATTTTCTAAAGTAAAATTTTTATAGAAAATTTTCTAAAGTAAAATTTTTATAGAAAATTTTCTAAAGTAAAATTTTTATAGAAAATTTTCTAAAGAAAAATTATTAAAGAAAAATTATTAAAGAAAATTTTCTAAAGAAAAATTTTTATAGAAAATTTTCTAAAGAAAAATTTTTATAGGAAAATTTTTATAGAAAATTTTCTAAAGAAAAATTTTTATAGAAAAATTTTCTAAAGAAAAATTTTTATAGAAAATTTTCTAAAGAAAAATTTTTATAGAAAATTTTCTAAAGAAAAATTTTTATAGAAAATTTTCTAAAGAGACAAATTTTTATAGATTTTCTAAATAAACAAATTTTTATAGAAAATTTTCTAAAGAAAAATTTTTATAGAAAAATTTTTATAGAAAATTTTCTAAAGAAAAATTGTTATAGAAAATTTTCTAAAGAAAAATTGTTATAGAAAATTTTCTAAAGAAAAATTTTTATAGAAAATTTTCTAAAGAAAAATTTTTATAGAAAATTTTCTAAAGAGACAAATTTTTATAGATTTTCTAAATAAACAAATTTTTTTAGAAAATTTTCTAAAACAAACTTCTGTAGAACATTTTCTAAAGAGAAAAATTTCTGTCTAACATTTTCTAAAGAGAAAAATTTCTGTAGAACATTTTTTAAAGAGACCAATTTCTGTAAAAAAATTTTGAAAGAGAAAAATTTCTGTAGAACATTTTCCAAAGAAACAAATTTCTGTAAAAAATAATCTTGGAAAATTTTTTAAAGAAAAAAAGTGATGATATGTTTTAAACATATTTTCTTTGGAAAACTTTCTTGTGAACTTTTTGATTTAAGAAAATTTTCATAGAAAATTGTTTATTATAGTAAATTTTCTCTTAAAACTGTTTCTCAAGTTTTTTAAATACTCTTTTTATATAAACCCAAATTAATTATTTTAGGAATTTGTTCTCTGTTGAAAATTTTCTATATAAATTTTTCTCTTAAGTGAATTTTTATAAGTGAAGAAATGCCTTTAATTTTTTTTTTAATTTCATTAAATTTTAGTTTCTTTAAAATTGGAGTATTTTTTTAAGTTCCTTCACAACTTTGTTTTAAACGATTTTTCTTTTGCTGGCGGTGGTGCCGCATTTAACAGTCACACAATGTCAATGCCCCAATATACATGCAACCAACATTTTGTTTCTTTGCTATTTCTGCTGCTATTGTTGTTGTTATTTTAATTTAGTTTATATTTCATATTGCACGATACAGTATTTGTTTTCAACACAAAATAAGTGGACTATGGCTCGTGCCATAATAAATACTTACGGACCGACGACTAGCTTTATAGATGGTCTTTTGAAAGCAAATATTTAACCCACACATACGTACACATATACATGCATATTAAGGATATTGGTAAAAGCGTCCCCATACGTTAAGCGTGAAAGGGGGTGCAAGTGAGTAGGTTTATGTCATTTTATTTAGGGGTGAATTTTTTTAGTATTTTGTCCGGCGTTTACTCTGCATTCTATTCTCATATTTATTTCATTAAATTTACTGCTTGGCTGGATATTGAAGTTTATGGCATTTATTTTTTTTTTTTTTTTTTTTTTGTTGTTGCCTGTAACATACACGCTATGGAAAATATATTTATTCCAAAGAAAGATTCATTTGAAAATGGAAAAAATTTTATCCATTATTTTTTTCTAGATTTGCTCTATTTGTACCTGTGCATTGTTTTAGAAATATGAGTTGTTTTTATTTTTGAAAAACAATTTTTTCTCATGTGTCCTTTTGCTGTTGATAAGTGAGTAAAAATTCTGCAGAATAAAAACAGAATTTTTTACAATAAATAATTAACTTTTTGAATGGATATAAACTTGTGTGTTTGTGTTTTTAAAAAATAGATTGACTTTCTATAGAATTGTTATATAAAAATTCATGTTTTTAATGGATTTACAACAAAACTAAGCGGATAAATGCTGAAAAAATATTATTTTACGCTTTACCACGCTACGAATATTAACAGCAATTCATTTCCATAAGGGGGATTATGCAAATGGAAAAAATTTAAGTATTTATTGATTTTTTTATCATTGAACAAAATTTATTAGCTTTTTAAATCGAAAAGATTTTATGGGAAATTATTTTAAAATTTGTCTTTAAATAAAAAAGAATTTTTTAAAGTATTTAAATTCATTTTGGTATAAAAAAAAGTTAAATGAAATTGTTTTTAAATCTATTAACATACAATTTAAAGAAAATAACAATTAAAATTAACAAATTTATTTCCCAAAAATCTTGAAAAATTTTAAACAAATTTCTCTAATAAAAATTAAAAATTATCAAAGTTGTCCTCTTTTTTTATTATTTTTTTAGTATAAAAAAATTCATATGTAATTAAAAAATTTAATTTAAAGACATAAAAATCCAAATTCCCAAAAATGTTTAAAAAATTCCCTAAAATTCCCCACAACAAAATTGATAAGAAAATTTGCAAGCATGACTACAAATTAATAAACTTTTTTCTAAAAACTTATAAAAAATACCACATAAAAAATTATTAAAAGTTTTATAAAATTATATAAAAAATATTAAAATAAAAATAAATAATTTAAAGGCAAAAAAATGGAAATCCCATAAATTTTTAGAAATCCCCTTTATTAAAAAAGAAAGAAAAAAAATCAAATTTTATAAAAATTATGCCAAATAAAATTATGTCAAATAATTTTTAAAGAAATTAAAAAATGTAATTTCCCCAAAAAAAAAAAAAAAAATTAAATAAAAATTCCCAAAATATAACCTTAAAAAATTTCCACGAAAAAAAAAATTAAAACTACAAAATTTAATAAAGAATATTTAAAAAATTAAAAATAACTGCTAAAGCTAAAAAATTTATTTCCTTATTTTTTTTATTTTTTACTCAATATTAAAATTCCCATTTTTTTTCATAATTCCCCATTTTGTATTACTTTTTACAAAAACAATATATAATAAAAGTGAAATTAATAAATTTTAGATAAATAACAAAAATAATCAACAAATTGTACAAAAATTAATTCATAATGGAAAATTAAGAATTCCCAAATATTTTTAAGAAATCCCCAAAATACCCAAATTGATCATTTGCACGAAAATTAGAAAAATTAGATAATTTTGAGAAAAATATCTTTAAAATTAAAAAGAAAAATTAAGAATTTCCAAACAGTTTTTAGAAATTTCCAAAATACATAAATTGATAATTTGCACGAAAAAAAAATATCTTAAAAATTTAAATAAAAAAAAATCAAAAGTTAAAAATCCTTTTCTTAATAAAAAAAACTGCTATAAAAATCAAATATACCAAATTTAATGGTGAAATATCTCAGTAATTAGAAAAAAAGAAATAATTTTTATGTGAAAAAAAAAATTTAATTCCCTAAATAAATTTCTTTCTTTTATTCAAAATTAACTCTAATAACAGATTAAAAGCAACATTTTTGGAGCAAAAGTCATAAATAATCAAACATTTAAGAACAATCAATTAAAATATAAAAGTGACAAATTCCCAAAATATTTTAAGAAATCCCCAAAATAATCCATAACAAATTTTTACAAAAGAAATATAAAATTACAAATTTATTTTAATAAAAAAAAATAAATAAATAATATCTTAAAAATTGAGAAAAAAAAATAATTTCCAAACAAAGTATTAGAATTCCCAAACAAAGCTCAAAATCCCTTCTTTTTGCCATTTTCAAAATTAAATAAAAATAGCAAAATTTTAGGAAAAATAATACGTTGAATGAAGTAATCGATAAAATATTTATCCGTTTCAGAACAAATAAAGAATTTCGGCATAGATTTGTAAGTGCATATTTTTGCATATTTCACCCTGAAAGGCATATTTTTGCATATAGTGATTTTTAAAACATATCTATAGCATATTTTCTTATTTATAGAGCCCATTTAACCCTTTTAAAATATATTTTAATATTCTGAAGATCATTTTTATACCTCATTAAATGTTTTTTAAATATGATTTGTAAAATCAGAGAAAATATTTTTGTTGAAAAATTTAAAATATGTTTCATTATTTAAGAGCATATTTATCTATTTTTAGAGCATATTTTCTATTTTTTCCCGCATATTTAATAAGAGCATAGTTGTGGTTTCCCTGGTAAACAATAATTAAAAAATACTGAATTAAGAAGTAAAAAATTAAAAAAAAATAACAAGCCATTTTTTATGCCTTGAACAAAATAAACTCTAGATTTGAAATATGAAGAATTTTTATAAAAAAAATAGTGATATACAAATACCAAAATTAAAACAAAATGAATTATCAATTAAAACCAGGCAAAGTCCCAAATATGTTAAAAATAGCATAAAAAAAAACAAAAATTGTTCAAAAAAAGCTAAAATTAAAAAATTTATTACAAATTATCATAAAAAGTCAAAAAATACTATTAAAAGCTATAAATTAATAATTCCCAAATTTGTTTTAAAAATCCCATAAAATTCCCTTTAACTTTTAGTAGAAAAAAAATTAATAATAAAATTTTTGTTTATTTATTTATTTATTTTTTTTAAATGTCACAAAGAATAATACTAAAATAAATTAAAATAAAAACATGCAAGTTCCCAAAAAAATTTTTTTTAATCCCATAAAATTCCCCAGAACAAAAATATCACCAAAAAAGCTAAGATTACAAAATATAATAAAGATTATCATAAAAACAATAAAAAATATTAAAAGCTAAAAATTTTACTTTCCAAATTGAATTTTTAAAAATGCCATAAAATGCCCATAATAAAATTTCCGCAGAAAAAAAATATTACTGACAATTTTTTCAAGAAAAATTAATTACAAATATAAAAATACAAAAACTTAAATCAAAATCCCATAAAATAAAAAAATGAAAAAAATAATCTCATAAAATAAAAAAAAAAAATAATAATAATTTTATTACAAATATAAAAATAAAAATTCCCAAAAAATAAAAAAAAATCCCATAAAATAAAAAAAAGGTTCGAAAAAAAGCTAAGATTAAAACATTTAATACAAATTATCATTAAAAAGTCAAAAAATACCATTAAAAACTATAAATTAATAATTCCCAAATTTGCTTTAAAAATCCCATAAAATTCCCTTTAACTGAAACTGAATTTTTTTTTTTTTTTGGAAAAATGTCTCAAAGAATAATATTAAAAGAAATTAAAACAAAAAAAAAATAATAATTTTATTACAAATATAAAAATACAAATTCCCAAAAATTAAAAAAAAAAATCCCATAAAATAAACAAAAATGGTTCAAAAAAAAAAAAATAAAATTAAAACATTTAATACAAATTATCATAAAAAAGTCAAAAAGTACCATTAAAAACTTAATTAATAATTCCCAAATTTGTTTTAAAAAACCCATAAAATTCCCTTTAACTGAAACTGAATTTTTTTTTTTTTTTTTTTTTTTTTTTGCAAAAATGTCACAAAGAATAATATTGAAAGAAATTAAAACAGAAAAAAATAATAATAATTTTATTACAAATATAAAAATACAAATTCCCAAAAAACTAAAAAAAAAATCCCATAAAATAAACAAAAATGGTTCAAAAAAAAAGCTAAAATTAAAATATTTAAGACAAATTATCATAAAAAAGTCAAAAAATACCATTAAAAAGTAAATATTAATAATTCCCAAATTTGTTTTAAAAATCCCATAAAATTCCCTTTAACTGAAACTGAATTTTTTTTTTTTTTTTTTGAAAAATGTCACAAAGAATAATATTAAAAGAAATTAAAACAAAAAAATAATAATAATAATTTTATTACAAATATAAAAATACAAATTCCCAAAAATTAAAAAAAAAATCCCATAAAATAAAAAAATAAAAAAAAAACCCATAAAATAAAAAAATAATAATTTTATTACAAATATAAAAATACAAATTCCCAAAAATGAAAAAAAAATCAGAAAATAAAACAAATATTTTTTTATGGGATTTTCTTCATTTTTGGAATTTTTTTTTTTTTTTTGGTGATTTCAGGAAAAAATTGTTGTTATTATTTTTTTCTACTGAAATTTTGTTATGAGAATTTTATGGGATTTTTAAAAATTCTATTTAAAAAAAAATTCTCACAAAATTTCCTTAAAAGAAATTTAAAATGAAAATTTCTTTTTAAAAAACTCAACAAAAATACAATCCTAAAATGTTTTTCAAAAATTCCATAAAATACCAAAATTCAAAAATATTACCGAAAAAGCTTAAATTATCAAATACATATGTATAATAAAAATTGCCATAAAAATAATAAAAACTATTCCCTACAAGCAAAATAATACGCAGGCGATTCGAATTTGTATTGCTTAGAAGAAAATTTTTATTACCGCAATAATCATCAGGAGAGATTGTGCGTCATAGGCGATACATCTAAGCAATAAGAAATCAATACGCCTGAAAGAAATCACCTGGGTGAAAAAAAATAAGATAACGCCAGATAATCTTCTGGAAGATGTAAAAAATGTATATAGAAAAATTATCACTAAATAAATCTTGAAATAATATAATAGAGAAAATTTTTACATCTTTTACAGCATTTACATGAATCTTAGCATTATAAAGCATGAAAACTGAAATTCTAAAAATAACAAAAAAAAAATTTGCTTAAAGGAAAAAATTCCAAGCACTTTTTGCTAATCACAATTTTACTTAATATAATTTTCAAAATAAACTTTAAGAAATTAATAAAACAAAATTGTTATAATTTTTTTTTTCAAAATTTCCTAACAATTTTTGAGAGTTTCACTTTCTGTAAGTGAAAATATTTTTAAATTTGAAACAAATTAACTCACGCTCAAATTACTAACCCAAATTTTATGAAAATCAACCAAATTGTTGGATATTTTTCTAAATCGATTTTGTAGAAAAAATCGTTATAGAACAAAATCGAAACCAACCTCTGGAAAATTGTGGTTTTTAGATATAAATTGTGCTTTAATTTGTTTTTAAAATGGAACATTGTAAAAAAAAAAAAATCTAATTATTATCTTAGTTTAATAACCTCCTTTAAATTAATTGCTCCTTTGAACTGCAAAGCCAAAGTACAGTTTATCCTTACAGTTTATCCTTAAACTGTAAATTTTTCTTATTTAAAAAAAAAAACACTTGTTTTCACATGAACTAACATAAAATCTCATATAAAGTTAATTGCACAAAGAAAGGTCTGTGACCAAATAATTGGCAAAACAATTTTCTAAAAAAGTAAAATAAAAAAATTAATAAAGGTTTTATTTTCTAAATTGTAACTAAACTTCTACATGCTCTTAATAAAACACACAATCTAAGAGGGGGAGAGGAAGAGAGAGAGAGAAAAAAAATTAAATAGCATTAAATGCTATTTTAACACAAGATACTTAATCATTACTATGATTTGTTAAAGGAAAGTAAAAGAAAATATTTTACTATGTATAGGTCCCCATACACACCCTTCACCTATTTAATAACCAGTTGATGAAAGTTAATTACTAGATGAGCTGCTATAAAAACTGCCAACTAACTCATTGAATAAAGTAGAAGTAAAGGAGCAAATAGAAGAAAAAAAAGTAAGTAATATAAAAATAAAATTTTATTTTTATATTAATTTATAGCCAAGGAATATTGCACATAAAAAGGTATTAAAATATAACACGTACAGTAAGCAAAAAAAGTCAACAAACACTTGAGGGAAAATTAACAAGTGAGTATGTTATATACGGCTTGGCCGAATCTCTTATACCTTATATGTATAAGAGATGTTTCCCAGTTTACATTGAACCTTGAACTATTTCTATAAAATTTCGTTGATGTTTCACTTTATATGGAAAGTGGAGCGGTAAAGTAGGCGAATTACGCCCATTTTTGTTCTCCGAGTTTATATCGATTCTCGAACTATCTATACAAAATTTCGTGGTCGTACATGCTTTTATTTAAGAGATATCAGCAGAAAATTATGAACTGAACTGAAGTTACAACGTACACCCTGTGTTTCTATTATTTTGCCCATAACTTTTTTGTTTATGAACCGATTTTGCCTATTTTCAATACCAAACAAATATTTTAACCAAATTTCATCTCCCTAGCTGATCCCTCCCCACGAGCCCTATCCTGGTTTTAACAGACTAACCGACAGAAGGAAGGACATAGCTAGGCCGACTCAGAATATATATTTTATGAGGTGTTAAATGATTTACATTTTAATTTTTAAGAGGGGGGGGGGGGGGGGGTTACATTTGCAACATTTTTTTGTCTCCATACAAATCAATGCACTTTAATATACATAGATGGATTACTATATTTTCACTCTAGTGCATATAATTGCTCAGAATATTAAATTCATGAGGTAGAAATGTTGTTGGTTGGTTGGTTGGTTTACATGGTAGCCCATAACCTTACGGGCAATCAATTAGACTCTTTAGACTCCGTTTTGATAGGACCACACTACTCGCTAGGTGAATGAGTTAGTTTGAGTCTGTAATGAGATAGATGTAAAGGGAAGAACAATGAGAACATAAATTAATTATATCCAGCCTGTAGCATTGTGATATTTAATGAAGTCCCTGAGTCTACTGTCAGATATCTCACAGAGGTTGTCTAATTGGTACCCCCCCCCCCCCCCAGAAATTTATGTCTGCTTGCGTTCAAGGCTGGGCATTCACATAGAAGATGAAATACTGTCTCCTCCTTCTCTCGATTGCCACAACTACGACAGTATTCATTGTAAGGGAGACCAAGTCTGCTTGCATGTTTTCCGAACGTCCAGTGACCTGTAAACAATGCTATTAGTCTCGAGATGTCTTTGCGTTTGTAGCCAATGAGTTGCATTGAGCGTTTTTCTTTGTAGGTAGTTCATGTTTCTTCCGCGACTCTACATTTGTTCAGATTTCGCCATCTATTTTTTGCCTTTTCTAGAAAGTGTTTTTGGATTCTGCTTTTGACTGTTCCTAACGGGTTTGCGACAGAAACCGATAAGGAGGCATTCATAGCAAAGCCTGCCTGGGCTAATTCGTCTGCCTGTTCATTTCCATAGTAGTCCCTATGCGCAGGAACCCAGACTGTAGTAATATCATACAGACTTAGTCCTAGCAGTTCCTCTTTACACTGTCTGTCTGAGAATAGAGGTAGTTTTCGGTGATTTGAGCGATAGTATTGCCGCTTGACTGTCGGCAAATAAACCAATATTCCCTTGAATATTTCTATAGCGAATTAGTTTACACGCTTAACCGACCGCTAGTATTTCCTCTTGGTATTCGCTTGCCTCATCAGGGAGTCTATATGAGTGTCAAATTCCAACATCATTAGAGAAGACACCAAGACCGACACCGCAGTTCATGTTTGAGCCGTCAGTGTATACCCTAGTTCCAAATTGTTGTAGAAATTAAAAACTTATGTTCGAAATTTTTAAACATTAAAAAAATTCCTTCATTTCCAGAAAAATTCAAATACCCTTTCTTTTTCTCCTTTACTTTAAATATTCTGTTAAAATTTCCTAAAAAAAAATGGAAAATTCCATTTTTTGTCTATTAACCGATTTTGCCTATTTTCAATACCAAACAAATCTTATATAAGGTAAATATTTTAAACAAATTTCGTCTCCCTAGATGATCCTCGCCGAGCCCTATCCTAGTTTCAACAGACTGACGGACAGACGGAAGGACATAGCTAGGTAAACTCAGAATCTTACCAGGATCCAGAATATATTTTTATGAGGTCTTAAATGATTTACACTTTAATTTTTAATGGGGGGGTGAGTTAATTTCAGATAAATCTCAGATAAATCCCATAGCATCCTAAGCGACAAAAACTCTATTTAGTTTAAAATATCTTTTTAGATATTTTGTTATAAAAAACTAACAGCTTCAGAATAGGGTTGAAACAACAACCTTCTGATTCTTAATCCGGCACTGCAAATGCAGAGTAGGCAAATAATAATGACGCCTCATTACCAAGAAACTACTTTAATAAGTAGTTATTACCGAAAACCAAAATGTTTTTGCTGGGATGTTCTAGAAATTAAAAACTTATTTAGTCCAATACTATTTGCGTTCAGATTCTTTACTTTTAAAGTCGAAAAATAGACACATTTTTGGCACTTTCACTTTTTAAAGAACTTTTAACAAAAAAATCTTAAATTTTTCAAGAAAAATTTTTTCGCACACTAATTTTTTAATAAATACGAAAATATTAAACTTATAAAAAAGTTATGCTAAGTTTGGCTTGAAGATATTTTTATTTCGCAACTTTTGGTGTATCATTTGTATAAATCGTACACACCATTCTTGAGTTATGATGAAATATCAACGCTATATATCGTCATTTTAGTTTCGGTATTTTAAAATATACTATTTTCTAGGTAATAAGTTTTGTAAAAATAATTTCTCATATAATTTATTTGCTTCAAGAAAGATGAAATTATTTTTAATAATAAAAGTTTATTTAATGTAATATTTGAGCCGTTTATTTTGAAAGTGACCTAAGTCCATATACAAAAATGATGAAATTAGGTATGAAAATATTTAAATTTTTACGTAACTATTTGATTTTTATTTAGTTTTTTCTTTTATATTAAAACTTGTTAAGATTTCTGAATGAATAAAGAAGAAACTTAAATTAGGATAAAACTATGACGTAAACATTAAATTATTTTTATGACTAAATCCGATTTTTTTAACGAAGGTACTCAGGTCACTTTCAAAATAAATGCCTCATTTGTAGAATCTTGTTTTTAACAAGATTTTATAACAAACAATTTTTTTGTTCTAATAGATTTTCTAAAACGATCCGTAAGGAACAGATGTGGTCAAGATTAACGTGGGCACCTGGCATGACGGCCTAATCCCACGGTTTTCTTACCACCGGGTGAGGTACAATGCGCCAACCAACGCCCCCATGTGCCTGTTAAGAACACACAGGTTGCAATTTGAGAGACTCATTGTCTGGATAAGTCCACTCCCCCTTGCTTAGGAGTTGGAGCTATCTAACCTCTTGCCGCGCTATTGGCGACTTGTGTTGCTATGCAACACCACATCGGTACTATAAACCCCTTTCTGCGGTTTAGGTCTAAACCACAACCACCACGTAACTCCCCGAAGGGCCTCTCCAACAGCCAGTCCAGCACGAAAACACCGACCAGTCAGTGCTGCCGTGCCAGGGGCTACTGGCTCCCGTGGTACCAGATTGTGTTGTGTGGTCAGGCCCCGAAGGTCCTTTTCTCCCATTATAGACCCCAGACAAGTCCAGGCAATGGTGCACCTATATATACCTGCCAAACTGTTACGCTCTCTAGGACCGAAGCTATCCTAGAGCGTAACATGACAGGATTTTCTCTACCATGTGTGAGCTATACATCAAGGAAATATTTTATCCAAGAAGGCAAGCCGCTGTGGCGGATCCGTAAGGATCAGCTTAATATAAAATATATTGAAGAAAAAAATACAAATTTATCTTCAGTTCTCTAACAGCGATTAAAAATCAAGCACTTAGTATGATTCGCCTAAAAGATCTTTAGATTTTTTGTTGTAAATAGGTTTCGAAAAACTCTTAACACAAGTTAACAAAGTGATATAGAAAATAATTTTACAAAATTCATATCCCTTGTACTAGAATTTTGATTATTTTTTTGTTTAAAGGTGACATAAAATATAAAAATATATAATTAAATTTAAATTTTTTATGAATTTTAATTAAAACTAAATCAAAGATGTAACTTTTTTGCTGCTTGTGTAATGTTTTTGAATAATGATAGTCTCCTTTTTTTTATTATAACGTTATTTTAGTTTCGGTACCGGCACACCTTTACCAATACCGTTATTGAAATAAAAATAAATTGAATACAGATTAATACCGTTACAGATACCGGTATTCTTTTCGTCTTCCAATCTTCTAAATTATACTCGTGTAGTGAACTTAGTATGGGCGAAATATTAAACAGCAGATTCATGTTTAGCACATCTAAATCCTTAAAGTCCAGTTATTCGCCTTTAGAGGAGAAAGTTTCTTTGCCGACCAGTGTAATTAAAGAATTAAAAATTCTTTATTTTATCCATTTTTTTTTTTTTAATTAATATTTCTTGGGAATAAATTTTCTTACTTTATCTATAATCTATAATCTTTTGGAAACTTCTTAGTGCCTAGCAGATTCATCATTCAGTCCAATTATTTATCTTTAAGGGAGGATGTTTTTTGACGACCAGTGTAAAGAATTAAAAATTCCTTATTTAATATAATTTTTTTTTTTTTTAATTAATATTTCTTTGCAATAAATTTTCTTACTTTATCTATAATCTTTTGCAAAACTCCTAGTGTCTGTTTAATTTTTTTCCACACTATCTGTGATTATTCCTGATATTATAAACATTTTCATATATAGAGCAATATGTTCTCATCACTCTAGTCTACATGCAAACATAGTTTGATAGAGTATCACAGGTATACCTACAATGTAACAACATGCAACCATATTGTTAAGTACCATAAATACAAATAAGTATATACACTTACATATACAAACATATACACAAAAAAAAAACTTACATTCATGCAATCAAATAAATGTTAAAGACTATATAAACATATACATACATACATATTAACATGTCCCTTTGATAACCAGTAGGTATTTTCATTCATATGGTTTGAGAGTCAGGGTTAAAACTACAACCACAAATTGTTGTTGTTCTTGCAATATATGTAGCTGTATGTGTAATCGTTGGCAAATAAACAATACCAACATTGAGGAATACTAGTAGTAGTATGTACTCTTTTTTGGTTTACAATACAGTGGGAATCCCCATTGTATGTTGTTAGCTGAGTACATGTGAATAATTAAAGAAAATTTAGTAAGGGGGAAGGAGTCACAGGACTAAAAGCAAAATACTTATAAAAACGAAAAGAACATGGATCATTTATATAGTGTTTTTGATTAAAACATATACAGATACTTTGAAATGCAGACAAGCATGCATACATTTGTATGTATGTATATGCAAGAAGGAGTTTAATAGTATATGTATTATTTAAAAGAAAAAAAAAGGAGACCGTTATAAGCACGCAATTACCTGGCGTCAGGCATGCACTAACTATACGTTACGAGGGCGTAGAAAGCAGTAACCAAAATCAAAAAACTAAAACTAATGTAATGTTCTAAAATTAAGTTTTTATAAAAATGATAAAAAAAGATTTTTCTTAAGCTTAAAATTATACAAAAAAAATATAACCATTTTCCATTTTATAAAAAAATAATTCACTAAAACTGTTATACATACCCAAACAATAAAATCTTTTAGTTGCTATTTATAACAATTTTTTCTATTTCCTACTAATTTAAAAAGTCATTTGTTAAATTTGAAAAAAAACCTTATAATTTTATAACAGTTTTCACAAAATTTGTCTTACCAAAAATTTTATTTAATTATTTTGTAATAAATAATATTTAAAAAATCAAAAATTGTATTACAGTTTCAAAATAAACTGTTATAATTTTATAAAAGTTTTCACAAAAATTGTTATACTAGCACCAACAAAATTTTCCTGTCCCTTTCTAAACAAAATCGTTAAAAATTAACATATTTTTATTAAAGTTTCAAAATAAACTGTTATAATCTTATAAAAATTTTCAAAAAAAAACTGTTATACTATAACCAAAATTTTTCTTTGATTACTTTCTAATCGAAATCATTACAAATTATTATATATTTATAACAGTTTAAAAATAAACTGTTATAATTTTAAAATGGTTTTTACGAAAACTGTTATACTGGTAACAAAAATAGTTTTAGAACTTTTTATAACAAAAACCGATTTTAAAAATAAAAATTGTATAACAATTTGAAAATAAACTTTTATAATTTCATTAACATTTCTACAACAACTTTTATACTACTATCAATAAATTTTCTTATTTCAAAAAGTTTTGGTTTCTATAACAGTTTCAAAATAAACTGTTATAATTTTATAACACTTTCAAACAAAAATCCTTATAATGTTACTAGAAATTTTTAATACATTATTGTATTAAAGAAAAACGTATTGAAAAACAAAAAAATTAGAACAGTTTCCAAATAAACTGTTATAATTTTATCAAACTTTTTACAAATAGTTTTATACTAACACCAAAAAATTTCGTAAATTTTTTCAATTAGGAAATGTAAAAAAAAATAATTTAAAAAAAGTTTCCAAATAAACTGTAATAATTTTATAAAACTTTCAGAAAAAAAACTGTTATACAACTACGAAAAAATTATATTTTATTATTTTTTATTATTATTTTTTCTAACAGTTTCATAAAATTTTTCTAAATAAAATCAATATCCAAAACCAAAAAAGTTTAAAAATAAAAGTTTAAAAATAAAAGTTTAAAAATAAATAATTTTATAAAACTTTCAGAAAAAAAACTGTTATACAACTACGAAAAAATTATATTTTATTATTTTTTATTATTATTTTTTCTAACAGTTTCATAAAATTTTTCTAAATAAAATCAATATCCAAAACCAAAAAAGTTTAAAAATAAAAGTTTAAAAATAAAAGTTTAAAAATAAATAATTTTATAAAACTTTCAGAAAAGAAAACTGTTATACAACTACGAAAAAATTATATTTAATCATTTTTTATTATTATTTCTTCTCACAGTTTCCAATTATTTTTCTAACAGTTTCAAAATAAGCTGTTATAATCTTTTATTTTTTTCTATAACAAAATATTATAAAAAGTTTATGTTTTGTAACAGTTTATAAATAAATTGTTATAATTTTATGACACTTTCCAAGAAAACTGTTATACATCAAATCTCCATCAAATTTCCTTAATATTCCCTAATAGGAAATATTAAAAAAAGTGGAATTTTTTTAAAAGTTCGCAAAAAACTGTTATAATTTTATAATAGTTTATACAAAAATGAAATATATCATCACCAAAAAATTTCATAAATAAAATCAGTATCCAAAACCAAAAATTTTACAACAGTTTAAAAATAAACTGTTATAATTTTATAACATTTTCTTAAATAAAACTGTTATACTATAAACAAATATTGTTTTAAGTTATTCACTAATAAAAATCGTACTAAAAACATAAACTTGTATAACGGTTTCAAAATAAACTGTTATAATTTTATAAAACTTCCATAAAAAATGTTATACTGTCAGAAAAACATGTTTAAATCTTTTTCCTGATAAAATCCGTGTTAAAAATCTAAAATTATGTAATTTTATAACAGTCCATCAAAAAATGTTATACTGTCAGAAAAACATGTTTAAATCTTTTTCCTGATAAAATCCGTGTATAATTTTATAACAGTTTCAGTTTTTATAACAGTCTCAACAATAACTGTTATACTATGAGCAAACAATTTTTTAAATTATCTGCTAATAAAAATTGTATTAAAAACTTAAAACTAAATAATAGTTTAAAAATAAATTGTTATAATCTGATAAATTGTCATAATCTTACCAAACCTGTTATAATATGACCAGAAAATTTGCTTAAGTTTTACTAAATAAAATCCGTATTAAAACCAAAAATTATTAAACAGTTTCAAAGTTGTCTGCAATAATTTTATAACAGTTATAATTTTATAATAGTTTCAACAAAAATTGTTATATTTGTAATAAGCATTTTCTGTGATTTTTGTTGTATACTAAAACAATTTTAAAAGGTTCTAATTTGTAACAGTTTAAAATTAAACTGATATATTTGTATAACAGTTTCCACAAAAATTTTTATATTGCTAACAAATAGTTTCTTTAATCTTATTCTAATCAAAACAGTTCAAAATTGTGTTATTTTTATTACAGTTTAAAAATAAACTGTTATAATTATAATTTCCACAAAAACTGTTATACCACCACCAAAAAGTTTCGTTTAATTTTTTTTAAACAAAATCGTTTAAATATGTTATATTTTTATATAACGTTTTAAAAATAAACTGTTATAATTTTATAACAGTTCCAACAGAAATTGTTATTTTATTACCAACAAATTTCATAAATTTTTTTCTAATATAATCCGTATCAAAAACTAAAAATTGTATAACAGTTATAACGAAAAGTGTTATCCGAAAAAAAACTGTTATTCTATAATGTATTAAACTTTTTAAAACTTATTACAAACAGAGTTTTATTATGCCCACTATTGAAAGATGGTGGAGGGTATATTGGGTTTGTCATTCCGTGTGTAACATGTCGAAGTAATCAAGAGTTTACATATTCTGAGTCTCGTGTAAATCTAAGACAATCTAACAATGTCAGTCTGTCTAGCTGTTGAAAGCAGGATAGGGCTCGGAGCGGACATTTCGGGGGGACGAAATTTGGCTCAAATATTTATCTTATATAAGGTTTGTTTGGTATTGGAAATGTGCAAAATCGGTTCATAAACAAAAAGCACCAAATACTAGAAAAACAGGGTGTTCTCCGTGATTGCTGTTTATACTTTTCGGCTGATATCATGTATTGAATTTTTTGTAAAAAATTTAACTTTTGAATTTTTGGTGAAAAACTGAATTTTTTGTAAAAAGTTGTATTTTTAGTGGAAAATTGAATTTTTAGCTAAAACATTAGATTTTTATGAAAAATGAAATTTTTAGTAAAAAATTATATTTTTATCGAAAAAAAAACTATTTGGCGAAAAATCAAATTTTTAGTGAAAAATGATTTTTAAACCATTTTTAACAGAACTTGTAAAATAAATTTATTTTAACATTTTAGCTATATAACACTTTAAATTTTATACTTTAAACAAATTTTATTAACTTTTAAATTTTCCCCCGATTTTTTTCTTTTTTTTCCGGTTAAAAAATTACCTTTCAAATATACTATTGCTTGCCACACTACCTACAAAACCATTTTCTTTGCATTTAATTTGTTTCTTACTTTTTTTTATTAGATTTTCTATTTTTTTTATTCAACATTTCTATAGCTCTAGAGAGGGTAAATTTGTTTTCTTAAATGTTTTTGCTATTAAACAACACACTCTTATATAAAACACACATACACAGTTAAATCTATGCATATGTGTATAAATATTTGAGCACTCCAACATTTATAACAAGCAAAATAAGAACGGAAATAAAAAGGATATTAAAATGAAAGAAACAACAACGGCACAGCAACAAAAAATAAAAAAATAAACTAAAATAAAATAAAAATAACTAACAATGCACTCGTACATACATTCAAACACTAGTACTCTTACTTACATACATGCTAAGTTTAAGTGCCATTTTTATATGTATGTTTACATGTATATGTAAGAATTTAAATATATGTAAGTGGTTGTAGGTGTCCATATACATATGTACATATATATATCTGTGTGTGTTTAGCAAATAGAGTCGAGTACGTAGTTCCTTTTACCTAAATTCAAACACGTACTCTTTACTCAAGTTTATATGTGTATGTTAAAAAATGTGATTGCAAGTGAGCGAAGTGAGTGAGTACATGAATGAGTGACAAGCCAAGTAACAACGACAACCGGAAAATTATTTTAAACTGGAAAAAAAACACCAACACATTCTCTAGCTTTACGTGTTGAACTAGTATAAAAATGTAACGTTAACATGCAAACGTCAAGATAAACATGCATGTAAGTAGTAGTAGTGTGTTTGTTGTTTATTTATTTATTTTCCTTTTTTTTTTTTGCCTCTCAAGATATGGTTATTATTATTATTTTAGTTTTTGTTGCTTTTTCAATATTCCTTGAAGATAAGAATCTTTGAAATATGTTTTTTTAATAGAAAAAAAATGCTTCCGACTAGACATTAAGCTACTTAATAATTTACTCTATTATTTGTTTGTCTAGCCATGGATGTGGCATTGCATTTTGCGTTTTACATTTCTTTGTGGGTTTCACCCACAAAACCAAAAACCCTGCTGTGGTCTGATGTTTTTTTTTTTTTTTTTCTTTTTATAGAGCATAACTTTTGGGTGTTAATAAAAACGAGTTAATGGTGACATATTCTTTATTGAGAATAATAAAGTTTTGGCAATTTAAGATAAAATAGAAACAGATATATAAACTACATTTAAAACTCACCTTTATTTCAGCATATAATCTGCCAAACTTTAAAATTAAGCTGAAATTTTAAAAGAAACTTAAGTTAGTTTTAAAGATTTAAATTATTATTAATATTTTTTTCTTTTGTTTAATTCGGCTAGCTGAATTTAATGCCAAAGCATAAATTTACATATTCCCTATGAAAAAAGTAATATTTTTTCAAAAACTATCCTATTCAGCTAGCTGAATACGTAATTTATTACATATTTAGCAAAATTATAATAATTTCTATTGAAAAAAAATTCTATTCAGCTGAAAATTTTTCAATTCAGCTAGCTGAATTTTAAGTTTAAACATCTCTTTACAATTTTCTTAAGAAAACCAGTAACAATATTACTAAAATAACTCTATTCAGCTAATAATAATATTGATTTCTATTGAAAAAATCACTATTCAGTAAAAAATTTTCCAATTCAGCTGGCTGAATATCAAATTTAAAGCATAATTTTACAAATTTCCTCCAAAAATGTAATACTTTTTCTAAAGTTGATCTCTTCAGCTAGCAGAATATTTATTTATTAAACATTTCTGAATATGAATATGAAAAAATCACTATTCAGCTAAAAATTTTCCAATTCAGCTAGCTGAATTTGATATTTAGGCACCTCTTCACATATTTACTTTAAAAACGTAATAAATCTTCTATAAGAAACCCTATTCAGCTTGCTATACACTTCATTTCTTAATAATTCAATTATCTTCATAAAAAATATCGCTATTCAGCTAAAAATTTCGCCATTCAGCTAGCTGAATTTGAAATTTAGACAGCTCTTCATATATGTCCTTTAAAAAAAACAATTATTATTCTAAAAATACATACTTAGCTAGCTAAATACGTAATTTATTACACATATTAAAAAAAATATTAATTTCTATTTAAAAAATCGCCAGTTAGTTAAAAATTTCCCAATTCAGCTAGCTGAATTTAAGGTTTAAGTACAATTTTACAGGTTTTCCTTAAAAATTTTGGAATTCAGCTAACTGCATACAAAAACTTTTAATTTTAAACAGAAAACTTAATTATATTTCAGAAATATTTTAATCAGCCAGCTAAATATGAAAAATAAATCGATTTTTAAATATGTCAACCTTTAATGATCTTTAAAACTAAAACTAAAATTACCCTAATTCAGCTAGCTGAATTCAAGTATATAGCGATTTTTAGTATTTCTTTGCAAAAAAATTTATGTTTTCTTTAAATCACTAATTCAGGTAGATGAATGCAAAATATTATACATATTTCAATGATTAACTTAAAATCTTAAG
Source organism: Protocalliphora azurea (assembly GCA_932274085.1). Classification (NCBI taxonomy): domain Eukaryota; kingdom Metazoa; phylum Arthropoda; class Insecta; order Diptera; family Calliphoridae; genus Protocalliphora; species Protocalliphora azurea. The sequence continues at coordinate 14,134,050 of OW026522.1, forward strand.
AAAAACTTTTAGTTCGTCTCCAAATTTTCAAATTCAGCTGGCTGAATAGAACAAATAAATTGATTTTTAATTATTTCAACCTTAAAACATTACATTAAGCCACAAATTATTTAATTCAGCCAGCTAAATTCACATACATATTTAGCAAATTTTTTTCATTTTAATATTAACATATATTCAGCTAGCTGAATATAACAAATAAACAGATCTTTAATACATCAATCTTAAAAAATACATTTAATAAAAAATTTTCTAATTCAGCCAGCTTAATTTACATATAAGCCGCTTTTTAGATATTTTATACTAAATAAATTAAATTTTCCACAAAGAATTGTAGTTCACCTAGCTTAATATAAAATTTAAACTCAATTTTAATCAAAGTTAGCAAATTTCTTAAAATAACTTAAGTTCTTCACAAAATATTGTAATTCAGCTAGCTGAACAAACAAAATCATTTTAGTTGCTTTAAAAATTTATGTTACAAATGCTTAGCTAACTGAATTTCAAGAATAAACATATTTTCTATGGTTCAAATTTTAAAAATTTATATTTTGCAAAATTTTATCTATTATGTTCCAAAATTTCCATATTCAGCTAGCTTTTTAGATATTTTATACTAAAAAAATTAAATTTTTATTTCAGCTAGCTGAGTATCACACTAAAATATAATTTTCAACATTTTGATCTTTAAAAATATAGATTCTAAAAAATACGCTGATTCAGCTAGCTGAATATAATTTTTAATAACTAATTTTTTACCTTTCTTTAATTTTATTTATAAAATGTTAAAATTTTTGCTATTCAGCTAGCTGAATTGCTTTAAAAAAATGTATTTCCAACAAATGTACATCCTTAAGAGCAATTGTGATGAAATTTCTCAATTCAGCTAACTGAATATGTATTTTGTTTCCATATTAATTAATTTTTTTAAATAATAAGCTAGCTGAATTTACTTTCAAATGTATATTACCAATTAAAACCAATTAAAAATTATTTATTGATAATTTTTTCTTTAACTTGGCTATCTCAACTTGCCTAATTATAAAATTCAGCTGGTTGAATACTATATTCTAAACATATTTTTTACTTTTCTTTTACTAAATTTATAAAATATTGAATATTTTCCATATTCAGCAAGCGAAATTGCTAAAAAAAAATATATTTTCATATTAAATATTCATTTTGTGTCATAAGTATTGTTAAAATTTCTTAATTCAGCTAGCTGAATATGTTTTTTCATCTGAGTTTTACAGTGATTTTTTTAAGTGAAATCGATTATAGTTTAATATTTTTTATATTCAGCTATAAAGAATTTATTTTAACATTAAAATTTTTTAATGTCAAAAAAAAACATATTTTATTAATTTAACTGAATTTTTTACGAATTCAGTTAGCTGAATTGCTTGAAAAATTATTGTTTCTTATTAGTTAAAAGATAAAATTAATTTTTTTGATATTTTTCCTTAATTCAGCTAGCTGAATGAGTTCTTTTATGTTTATAGCAAAATTTTTCTTAAGTAGAAATGATTATAACTTCATATTTTTTGTATTCAGCTAGCAGAATTTATCTTAACATTAAAATTTTCTCATTTTTAATTTCGCTGAAATTTTATGAATTCAGCTAAAATTAAAATAGCTGAATGATTTATCTAAAATATTATTTATTTTAATATTTTTCCTTCATTCAGCTAGCTGAATATACTTTTTTCTCTCTATATTAACATTTTTCTTGAGTGAAAACATTTATAACTTAATATTTTTATATTCCACAAAACAGACTTGACCTTAACATTAAAACTTTTTAATTTTTTATCAATAATTTTCTTTTTTAATAAGTTTATTTTATTAATTCAGCTAAATTTGTATAAATTAAGCTAGCTGAATGGTATTTCAAATGTTTGCTTATAATTTTTATCAGTTATTTGTTTATTTTAATATTTTTCCTTAATTCAGCTAGCTGAATGTGAATCTTTGTCCCTTATTTACAAATCATCTAGCTGAATAGGCCTAAACATTAAAATTGTTTACTTTTTATAAGAAATTTACATTTTAATTATTTTTTTTTTTTATTAATTCAGCTGAATAATTAATATTTCTTAATTATTTAAGTAAAAAATTATGTTTTTAGTATTTAACTTTAATTCAGCTAGCTGAATAAGATTTTTAATTCTTATGTGAAGAATTTCCTTAAGTGAAATTGTTTATAATTTAATGTTTCCTCTGCATAGCTAGCTGAATTTGTCTAAACATTAAATTTTTTTAATGTTTCATTAATAATATTATTTTAAATAAATTTTATTATCAATTCAGCTAGTTGAATTTTCTCTAATATCAATAATTTTTAATAATTTAAGCAACAAATTATGTTTTGTTATATTTTTCCCTAATTCAGCTAGCTGAATTACTTAAAAATTAATATTTCTTAATGATTAGAGGAATTTCTTAGTTATTTTAATATTTAGCTTTAATTCAGCTAGCTGAAAAATCTTGTTTTTTATAATTATATTAAAAATTTTTCTTAAGTTAAGTATATTATAATTTAATGCTTTGTTTACCCAGCTGAATTTGTCTGAACTTTAAATTTATTAAATTTAAAGTTCAATTCAGCTAGCTGAAAAATCTTTTTTTGTTATAATTATATTAAAATTTTTCTTAAGTTAAGTATATTATAATTTAATGCTTTGTTTACCTAGCTGAATTTGTCTGAACTTATATTTATTAAATTTTTAATCAGTAATATTCATTTAAATAAAATTTGGTATTAATTTAGCTAGCTGAGTTTTCTACAAAATTAATATTTCTTCATAATTTAAGCCAAAGATTAAATATTTTAAAGTTTTTAATTTATTCAGCTAGCTGAATTGCTTAAAAAGTTAATTTTTATTTCAAATTCATTTATTTTTATGATAATTGCCTTAAATTTGTTAAATTCAGCTAGCTGAATTTAATTTATTTTTAATATTTTTATTATTTATTTAGTGAAATTTTAAGAATCATGAATAATTTTATTATTCAGTTGGCTGAATTTAGTATTATATTTCAATTACTGTATAATTTTTTTATTTGTATTAAATTAAAAAATAAATGCGTGGTAATTTTTGTTATACAATTTTTTTCCCCTTTACTACACTTGAGTAAATTCTTAAGCTTTATTTTTATTATTAGAAAATTGTCGCCTAGGTATGTGTGTAAGTGTGTGTATGTATGTATGTATGTATGTATGTATGTGTTTATGTTTATGTTTATGATAATTTTATGCAAATCTTTTAAATTCATTTATTATTAAAATAAACAAGCAGAGCAATAATGTATGATTTATTATAACTTGAAATAACAATTTTTCTTATACGTATTCTCTTTTCTCTCTTAACTCCGTGTACTTGTTAGAAAATACATTAACAAAAGAAGATGAAGTAGAATAAGAAAACAAAAATACTTGAGCAAGGAATATTCTTTTTTCTTTATTAATAAATATATATATAAAAAAAGGATGTGCCAAAGATAAAACACATATAAATTTATATAAAAACTCCCGTAAATAAACTTAAAGCAGTTTATGGAGAAAAAAATAAAATATGGCGTAGAATTTTAACACCTATTCACCTAAATTTATACATACATGCTTACATATTTCCCCATATACATGCATATGTATATAATGAAGTAGACATTGTTATTTTTAAAATTGAAAAATACAAAGACAATCACTTATATGAGTACCTCTTAGCGTATGAGTATTCATTCGTTTTTATTTTACTATAGTACGAATATTTATTCGTTTCCATGTGAGTAGAGTATTGCAGGCTTTACTTTATTTTGTTTGTATGGTAGCTTAGTGTTTGTTTTTGTTTATGTCTGTTGATTAAGTATTTGTAATATAATTTTTTTTTTTTTTTAACACAATAAAATATTTTGTAATAAAAGTGAGAAAAATTTAAGTTACTCACGCAATGTTACAAAAAAGAGGCCTAAAACCTAAAGTAAATACAGACTCTCATACTCCCATATGTAACACACATGTATATACGGTATAATGGGATTTAATAATAAAAATGTAAACAAAGTTGAGTTCAAAGAGTAACAATGTGGGAGTATGAATGTGTAACACTGTTGCCAGATTTGCCGATTTATCTGCATTTTTGACGATTTTTTTTATCGTAGAAATTAAAAAGTGCGATTTGACGATTTTTTTTAAAAAAAAGATATCGATTTCACGAAATGTTCACACATGCCAATTTTTCTGGTTTAAAACTGATTTTGTATTGTAGTAGATACAGAGAGAAAGAGAGAAGGGGACTATAAGAAATTTAAACTTTTAATTCAAAACTCATTTGCAATTTACTAAGTATTGGTGAGACAAAATTTTTTGTGTTATTTTATAGACATATGCCCTGCCAACATTTTCTATTTCAATTTGCTTTTCAAGAGCACTGTCAGTTGATGAGTTTACGGCGTTTACTTCCCAGGATTCTGACGTATCAGCAAGTGTTAACGATTCACTACTTACTGACAAGATAGCTTGCATTTGTTTTGGTAAACGTTGCATTCACAGATTCTTGAGAAGTTCGTCAGATATTTTACCAGAAGATATGATGGACATCTCGCGAAGAAGTGTTGATGGTTTCTTGTCTCCTAACTCAATATGGTGTAGGAGTTTTTTCAATTGCTTTTTCTCCGAATCAGTGAATCGTTGTTGCAACCGTTGTTTGAGAGTTTCATACATGTTACTTTCTGGTGGTTGCAAAATTATGTCACTAACCTCACATAGAACATTGGCTTCAATAGAACCAACAATAGTGTGGAATTTTGTTGAATCTGATGTAATTCCAGCGGTGGTAAACTGACTTTCAAATTGTTTGAACCATAGCGCTGGATTTGTTTTCCAAAACGGCTGGTTGGAGGAAGCGATGAAAATTTCTCTTCCGAATTGTTTATCGACATGTTTCTAATAATTATTTTAATTTCGTGTACACAAATCGGGAACGTTTGTCGGGGTCACCAATTTTAGTGAATAATGTGTGGTATAAAATAAATCAAACACAAACACTAAATTTTTTACAAAATTTTTATTAACCAAAAAAAAAACGGTCTTATAATTCAAAAAATTTTAACAGTATGAAAAAATATTTCTAAAATTCAAAGGCTTTTATGTTTTTAAAATAATTGTAAAGTAAAGTATTTTTTTGAAAAAAGTTTATTTTTAAGATTTATAAATTAAGTATGCCACAATATCATTTTCTTATCCGAGAAAAAATATTTTTTAATGACACTATTAAGTGCTTTTTTAATGTGTCAAATTGGAGTCATTTTGAGGAACAGAAAATTTCTGTCGAAATTCTAACTTAATACTAACAACATTACTATCCAGACTTTCACTTTCATAGTATCCATATTTATTTTAAAATAGTAAAAAAAAAAAAGAATTTATTTTTCCTATCGAAAAGGAGTCATCGTTCGGGAAAATGTACTACTTTTTCAATAACACGATTAAATTTTTTTTCGTGACGAATTAGAGTCATTTAGTTTTATTCAAAATCGGTTTTAATTGTGCTTACGAAAATCTGAGTTTAAATATTCAATTTAAGAGATGAATTTTTAAAAATAAAATTACACCAAATTGCTGATAAAAAAAATAATTATTGAAATTAGGCGCCAATCCACGGGGTTGGAAAATTTACCACAATTTGAATAAGACTTTTTGTGTAATTTTCCGAAAATATTTTATTAGGCCATCTGAAAGCTTTATTGATAGCATATTTTAAATTTTAATTCATTTTGAAATATCTGGATTATTAATATAAAATTTTATATAGACAAAATTCATTGCTTTTTCGCTTAACTAAAATCAAATGAAAATAAAATACTTTATATGTAGAAAAAAATATTGAAGCAAGTTTATCAAAACAGAAATATTAAAGTTTCATAGTTCAAAAATTATATATTATTTTTTTATATATAAACTTCTCTTGTCACGGTGTTTGTAATTGAACTCCTCCGAAATGGCTTGACTGATTTTTATGAAATTTTGTATGTGTATTTGTTAGGTATGAGAATAGGTAATAAAGTAGTGTATTTTATCTAGCTAGAGGGTGTAAAATAGGCCACAAGGGGTAAAATCTTACCCTCCCTATTATCTCCTTAACTAATAAACTGTTTTTTTTTTTTTTTAATTTGACAGGCAAATAGTGTAACATCTGGAAGGAGCTATAGCCTATAATTTTTATTCTTAAGGGCGTAAAATAGGGCAAAAGCTCCCCCTCTATATCTTCTTAACTAATTAACCGACTTTCTTGAAATTTTGCAAGCAAATAGTGTAACATCTGGAAGGAACTATAGCATAGAAATTTTATTATTTAGGACGGGAAATAGGGCAAAAGCTCCTATATCTTCTTAACTAATGATTCGGTTTTCTTAAAATTTCGCTTGTAGATACTGTAACATGTGAAAGGAACTTAAAGATATACATTTATTGGAAATTTCAACATTTAGAGCGTAAAATAGGGCAAAACGGGTAAAAGCTCCCCCTACCCATGCCTCCTTAATTAATTATCCGATGATAGTTTCAATTCTTGAAGGAACTAAAGGCTATAAATTTTAACATTTAGGATGTAAAATAAAGCAAAAAGGGCAAAATAAAGCAAAAAGGGCAAAATAAAGCAAAAAGGGCAAAATAAAGCAAAAAGGGCAAAATTAAGCAAAAAGGGCAAAATAAAGCAAAAAGGGCAAAAGCAATTAAAAACCAAAATATTCAATAGGAATAAGTTACATGGCAAAACAATGTTTGCCGGGTTAGCTAGTTGTACACAAAAATATAATTTTTTCTGTGACGATCGACTTAAATTTTTTGGAATAAAAAACGTGATCATAATTTCGTTTTTTTTCTTGTTTTTTTTCAATATAATGGGATTTTTTTCACTTTCAGAAGGTCAAAAATCGAAATTAATATTATTTGCTTTTGTAAAATTGTTTACCATCAGGAAAACAACATCTTGAGAACGCTAATGGGTGACAGTTTTTGCTAAATTTATATTTAACCAAATACTAAAGTTTAAGTGAATTTTTCGACATTTTAGTTAGTAAGGAAATGTAGAATAAATATATCAAAAATTTAAGTTAATATTATTTGTTTTTTTTTTTTTTTTTTTTTTTGTAAAATTGTTTACTATCAGGAAAATAACATCTGGAAAGAGTCATTTTTCTGATAGTGTATAAAACTATCACCTAATTGCTGGCTGCTGGTTAGTTTTTATCATAGATAAAAAAAAAGTTTAAGAATGTGTTAAGTAGTAAAAAATTTAATTGAAAATAAAATCATTACATATGATTTTTGAGTAATTTTTTCAATTTAGTTTATTTTTCCGTAAATTAAGATCACCGGCCCTTTTAATTTTTAAACAATTTTTATATTGCAGCAGTAGTAGTTTTAATTGTGATTAAGGAAATGTAAAAACTTTTTAGCCGCTCTCTCTTTCTCTCTCTCTCTTAGTTTACGAGTTATAGATCTCTATAGTTTTGAATTATTTTTCTGAATATTCTAATTAATATATATGTGATTTAAATTATACTAATACTGTTTAAAAGTTCAAAAATATCTTTTGAATGATATATATTATGATCATATTTATTAAATACTTGAGATGTTTAAAGAAATTTAAATTTTTTATTGCTATAACTGAACGTATAAAATTTTGTTATGTATTTCTAAAAAAAAAAAAAAAATAGTTTATTCGAAGAAAACCATTATTAACGTTAAAAAGAAAATATTTACATTTTAAATGGGCCTGTAATCTTAATTTGATCCTATTTATCAAATTTGATATAATATAAAACTATAACGAAAGTTTATTTAATAAACAAAGAATATCAGAATTGAATAATAATTAATTTTTCCGATTTTTTGAAGATTTCAAAAATATAATGCCGTTATTGAAGATTTTATGTTCGAATTTTGACGATTTTATACTATAATTATCTGGCAACACTGATGTGTGATAAAAAAAAAAGAAGAAAAGGATTTTCTTTTTGAAAAAAAAATAGTACTTTAATAGTCTATGTTTTAAGGCATTATTTTAGCTTGAATCGAGTAGCACTTTGAACATAAAATCAAGCTTATATCCCATATATTTTAATCTTTATACTTAAATATGAATAAAATCAATTTGAGCCTCAATCCTGTAGCTTAATAAACTTCAATTCAAAATAAATAAACATTTTAGATAATAAAAATATAATAATAATAATAAAAATGCAAACAAAGTTGAATTCATCCTCTTCTTGTTAAACATATAAATTTCCTACTACTAAAAATTCAAATTCATTTTATTATCTTCTCCAACTCACCAACAAACAAATAAAATATATGTTTTAAATTTTCTTCTTTAAGCTATGAAAACATTTTCACTTCATACCAAATTTCACGTATTTTACAATTTTTCACCTGTAACATTTAGGAATTTCATAAAGTTTAAACTTAAATTGCTTATTGCTTTTCTTTTCTATATTTTCCCTATAAAATTTTCCTTTTGTTTAAAACATTTAAATTAATACACATATATATACACCATTTGACCCCTCAGTAGGCAGCCACAAAAAAAGTTTAATCCTCTTGTTTTAGAAAGAAAAAAAAACAAAAAAAACAAGCAGGCATATTGTTGTAAATAGTAAAAGGCAAACAGCGTAAGAAAAAATATTTTGTAACCACATCAATGATATATTCCTGATGGAATTAGTGTGGCCCCCACCCCCACAAGCAAACAAGAGGTGTAACAGTCTCCTAAAGTTAAAGGAAAAAAACAAAGCCTACAATACAAAACTTTTTAAAAACAACATCAACTGTAAATGAACATTTCCGCGCTCTGTTTTCCTCTGTAAGAATGCGTGTGTCTGTGTGATTGTATGTGTTTTGGTAAGTTAGTATGTGCTTTTTTATCTGAAATTGCACGGAAGGAATTTATTATTATGAGATTACGTTCCATCATATAAAACCCAAACATGAATGTACAAAAGTAAGCAGGTTTTTTTAGTCATTGTATTTTTGTGCCATTTCCCAAGTTTTGTTCTTGTTGTTGCTGCTGTTTTGTTGGCTTTTTCGAAATTCAAAGAAAAACATTGAGGGAGGATTTTTTTTTTTTTTTTTTTTGTGTAACAAGATTTTCACCTGTTTTACTTTTTTTCGTAGACACGGCAAAAAAAATGCGAAAAAAATATTTTTCCTAATACAGTTGGAAACAAGAAAATGTTTGCTTCAAATTTCAAGTAAAATATTTATTTAAAAAAATGTTTACCCCAAATCTGAAGTAAATTTTTTCTTCAGAAAAATTTTTTGCTTCAAATTTTATCTTTAGGAAAATTTTTTGCTTCAAATTTGAGGTAACATTTTTTCTTTAGAAAATTTTTCGCTTAAAATTTTAAGTTAAATTTTTCTTTAGAAAATTTTGCGCTTCAAATTTCAAGTGAAATCTTTTTTAGAAAAATTTTTGCTTAAAATTTTAAGTTAAATTTTTCTTTAGAAAATTTTTACTTCAAATTTCAAGTAAAGTCCTTCTTAAGAAAATATTTTGCTTCAAATTTCAAGTAAAGTTATTCTTTTAGATAATTTTTTGCTTTAAATTTCGAGTAAACTTTTTCTTTAGAAAATTTTTCGTTTGAAATTTGAAGTGAAATATTTCTTTAGACTAGACTATAGACTAGCCTATAGACTACACTATAAACTAGAATATAAACTAGCCTATAGACTACACTATAGACTAGAATATAGACTGGACTATAGACTAGACTATAGATTACTCTATAGTCTATAGTCTAGTCTATAGTCTAGTCTATAGTCTAGTCTATAGTCTAGTCTATAGTCTAGTCTATAGTCTAGTCTATAGTCTAGTCTATAGTCTAGTCTATAGTCTAGTCTATAGTCTAGTCTATAGTCTAGTCTATAGTCTAGTCTATAGTCTAGTCTATAGTCTAGTCTATAGTCTAGTCTATAGTCTAGTCTATAGTCTAGTCTATAGTCTAGTCTATAGTCTAGTCTATAGTCTAGTCTATAGTCTAGTCTATAGTCTAGTCTATAGTCTAGTCTATAGTCTAGTCTATAGTCTAGTCTATAGTCTAGTCTATAGTCTAGTCTATAGTCTAGTCTATAGTCTAGTCTATAGTCTAGTCTATAGTCTAGTCTATAGTCTAGTCTATAGTCTAGTCTATAGTCTAGTCTATAGTCTAGTCTATAGTCTAGTCTATAGTCTAGTCTATAGTCTAGTCTATAGTCTAGTCTATAGTCTAGTCTATAGTCTAGTCTATAGTCTAGTCTATAGTCTAGTCTATAGTCTAGTCTATAGTCTAGTCTATAGTCTAGTCTATAGTCTAGCCTATAGTCTAGTCTATAGTCTAGTCTATAGTCTAGTCTATAGTCTAGTCTATAGTCTAGTCTATAGTCTAGTCTATAGTCTAGCCTATAGTCTAGTCTATAGTCTAGTCTATAGTCTAGTCTATAGTCTAGTCTATAGTCTAGTCTATAGTCTAGTCTACAGTCTAGTCTACAGTCTAGTCTATAGTCTAGTCTATAGTCTAGTCTACAGTCTAGTCTATAGTCTAGTCTATAGTCTAGTCTATAGTCTAGTCTACAGTCTAGTCTATAGTCTAGTCTATAGTCTAGTCTATAGTCTAGTCTATAGTCTAGTCTACAGTCTAGTCTATAGTCTAGTCTATAGTCTAGTCTATAGTCTAGTCTATAGTCTAGTCTACAGTCTAGTCTATAGTCTAGTCTATAGTCTAGTCTATAGTCTAGTCTATAGTCTAGTCTACAGTCTAGTCTATAGTCTAGTCTATAGTCTAGTCTATAGTCTAGTCTATAGTCTAGTCTATAGTCTAGTCTATAGTCTAGTCTATAGTCTAGTCTATAGTCTAGTCTATAGTCTAGTCTATAGTCTAGTCTATAGTCTAGTCTATAGTCTAGTCTATAGTCTAGTCTATAGTCTAGTCTATAGTCTAGTCTATAGTCTAGTCTATAGTCTAGTCTATAGTCTAGTCTATAGTCTAGTCTATAGTCTAGTCTATAGTCTAGTCTATAGTCTAGTCTATAGTCTAGTCTATTAGTCTAGTCTATAGTCTAGTCTATAGTCTAGTCTATAGTCTAGTCTATAGTCTAGTCTATAGTCTAGTCTATAGTCTAGTCTATAGTCTAGTCTATAGTCTAGTCTATAGTCTAGTCTATAGTCTAGTCTATAGTCTAGTCTATAGTCTAGTCTATAGTCTAGTCTATAGTCTAGTCTATAGTCTAGTCTATAGTCTAGTCTATAGTCTAGTCTATAGTCTAGTCTATAGTCTAGTCTATAGTCTAGTCTATAGTCTAGTCTATAGTCTAGTCTATAGTCTAGTCTATAGTCTAGTCTATAGTCTAGTCTATAGTCTAGTCTATAGTCTAGTCTATAGTCTAGTCTATAGTCTAGTCTATAGTCTAGTCTATAGTCTAGTCTATAGTCTAGTCTATAGTCTAGTCTATAGTCTAGTCTATAGTCTAGTCTATAGTCTAGTCTATAGTCTAGTCTAGTCTAGTCTATAGTCTAGTCTATAGTCTAGTCTATAGTCTAGTCTATAGTCTAGTCTATAGTCTAGTCTAGTCTAGTCTATAGTCTAGTCTATAGTCTAGTCTATAGTCTAGTCTATAGTCTAGTCTATAGTCTAGTCTATAGTCTAGTCTATAGTCTAGTCTATAGTCTAGTCTATAGTCTAGTCTATAGTCTAGTCTATAGTCTAGTCTATAGTCTAGTCTATAGTCTAGTCTATAGTCTAGTCTATAGTCTAGTCTATAGTCTAGTCTATAGTCTAGTCTATAGTCTAGTCTATAGTCTAGTCTATAGTCTAGTCTATAGTCCTAGTCTATAGTCTAGTCTATAGTCTAGTCTATAGTCTAGTCTAGTCTATAGTCTAGTCTATAGTCTAGTCTATAGTCTAGTCTATAGTCTAGTCTATAGTCTATAGTCTAGTCTAGTCTAGTCTATAGTCTAGTCTATAGTCTAGTCTATAGTCTAGTCTATAGTCTAGTCTATAGTCTAGTCTATAGTCTAGTCTATAGTCTAGTCTATAGTCTAGTCTATAGTCTAGTCTATAGTCTAGTCTATAGTCTAGTCTATAGTCTAGTCTATAGTCTAGTCTATAGTCTAGTCTATAGTCTAGTCTATAGTCTAGTCTATAGTCTAGTCTATAGTCTAGTCTATAGTCTAGTCTATAGTCTAGTCTATAGTCTAGTCTATAGTCTAGTCTATAGTCTAGTCTATAGTCCTAGTCTATAGTCTAGTCTATAGTCTAGTCTATAGTCTAGTCTATAGTCTAGTCTATAGTCTAGTCTATAGTCTAGTCTATAGTCTAGTCTATAGTCTAGTCTATAGTCTAGTCTATAGTCTAGTCTATAGTCTAGTCTATAGTCTAGTCTATAGTCTAGTCTATAGTCTAGTCTATAGTCTAGTCTATAGTCTAGTCTATAGTCTAGTCTATAGTCTAGTCTATAGTCTAGTCTATAGTCTAGTCTATAGTCTAGTCTATAGTCTAGTCTATAGTCTAGTCTATAGTCTAGTCTATAGTCTAGTCTATAGTCTAGTCTATAGTCTAGTCTATAGTCTAGTCTATAGTCTAGTCTATAGTCTAGTCTATAGTCTAGTCTATAGTCTAGTCTATAGTCTAGTCTATAGTCCTAGTCTATAGTCTAGTCTATAGTCTAGTCTATAGTCTAGTCTATAGTCTAGTCTATAGTCTAGTCTATAGTCTAGTCTATAGTCTAGTCTATAGTCTAGTCTATAGTCTAGTCTATAGTCTAGTCTATAGTCTAGTCTATAGTCTAGTCTATAGTCTAGTCTATAGTCTAGTTCTATAGTCTAGTCTATAGTCTAGTCCTATAGTCTAGTCTATAGTCTAGTCTATAGTCTAGTCTATAGTCTAGTCTATAGTCTAGTCTATAGTCTAGTCTATAGTCTAGTCTATAGTCTTGTCTATAGTCTTGTCTATAGTCTAGTCTATAGTCTAGTCTATAGTCTAGTCTATAGTCTTGTCTATAGTCTTGTCTATAGTCTAGTCTATAGTCTAGTCTATAGTCTAGTCTATAGTCTTGTCTATAGTCTTAGTCTATAGTCTAGTCTATAGTCTAGTCTATAGTCTAGTCTATAGTCTAGTCTATAGTCTAGTCTATAGTCTAGTCTATAGTCTAGTCTATAGTCTAGTCTATAGTCTAGTCTATAGTCTAGTCTATAGTCTAGTCTATAGTCTTGTCTATAGTCTTGTCTATAGTCTAGTCTATAGTCTAGTCTATAGTCTAGTCTATAGTCTAGTCTATAGTCTAGTCTATAGTCTAGTCTATAGTCTAGTCTATAGTCTAGTCTATAGTCTAGTCTATAGTCTAGTCTATAGTCTAGTCTATAGTCTAGTCTATAGTCTAGTCTATAGTCTAGTCTATAGTCTAGTCTATAGTCTAGTCTATAGTCTAGTCTATAGTCTAGTCTAGTCTATAGTCTAGTCTATAGTCTAGTCTATAGTCTAGTCTATAGTCTAGTCTATAGTCTAGTCTATAGTCTAGTCTATAGTCTTGTCTATAGTCTAGTCTATAGTCTAGTCTATAGTCTAGTCTATAGTCTAGTCTATAGTCTAGTCTATAGTCTAGTCTATAGTCTTGTCTATAGTCTAGTCTATAGTCTAGTCTATAGTCTAGTCTATAGTCTAGTCTATAGTCTAGTCTATAGTCTAGTCTATAGTCTTTTTTTTTTTTTTTTTTTTTCTATTAGGCAGGTGGAAATCTTCCATATGATACCCGATGCCACTTGAGGCCCAACGGGTTATGTCGGATTCCTACCGACTAAAACCACCTCCTTCGTCATTCAGCAACCCTGCGGAACTGTCTACAAAGATATTGCATCGCAGGGCAGGAGAGCCTTATCTAGGCTACTTCTGGTGTCTGGGATTTCCTCAGATTCTCTTCCGTTCCAAGTTTATCATGAATACTTTTAATCATTGAGGATATTGCATCCCAATTTTCCTTCCTATTTAGGATGATGTCAACAATATTTTGCGGATTAAGTTGGCATCCAAGGACCTCTTCAGTTTTCTGTCGATCGTGGCGAAAGCGTGCGCAGTAGAACACGACGTGTTCTGGGTCTTCCTCTTGGTTTGGACAGTTAGGGCAATATGGGGAGTTATCCAACCCGAATCTGTACAGGTAACTTCGGTATCCTCCGTGGCCTGAGAGAAACTGCGTTAAGTGGTAATTAACTTCTTCATGTCGTCTGTTTAGCCATACATCTATTTTCGGGATTAGTTTAAAGGTCCACCTTCCTTTGCGGCTGTCTTCCCATCTGCTCTGCCATTGCCTTATAGAAGCTTCTCTTTCAATTTTACGTACACGAGTGTCCAGTTGATTTGGGTCTCTTCTGTTTTCGTCCAAGCGTTTGGCTTCGTCAGCCAAGATATCTATAGGAATCATTCCCGCTATGACGTGGGCCGCTTCGTCGGATGTTGTTCGAAAAGAGCAGCATACTCGTAGGACCGATAACCTGTATACAGATTTTAGCTTCTTCGCTGCGGTCTTTACTTTCAGAGCTACTGACCATATGGGAGCAGCGTAAAGTATAACTGAGCTGACCACCGTCGATATTATCTTCCTTTTGGATTGCCTTGGTCCTCCTACATTCGGCATCATTCTTTCAAGAGCGGCTCTAATATTTACTGCCTTGTTAGTAGTATATTCCATATGTGTCCTAAAGTTAAGTCTGGCATCTATGAGAACTCCCAAATATTTGAGATGGGATTTTGATGTCACCTGGTGTTCTCCAACCGTTATTCTCATGGTCTCTTTTTTACGCCTGCTTGTAACTAATACAATCTCCGTTTTATGTTCGGCAAGTTCCAACCCCACACTTTTCATCCAGTTTCTAATAGTCCATACTACTTCATTCGAGATTAGCTCCACTTCGTCCATATATCTTGCTGAAACCGTAACTGCTATGTCATCTGCAAAACCTATAATGTTCGCCTCTTCCGGAATGTTAAGCTCCAGAACATCGTTGTACATTATATTCCACAATAGTGGACCAAGCACAGAGCCTTGTGGAACTCCTGCAGTGACATTGTATGTTACGACTCCTTCGTCGGTTTGGTAACAGAGCTTTCTGTCTGTGAAATAGCTTACTATCAATCTTATTAAATACGCCGGTATGCCGATTCCGTTTAGCTTCTGAATTATTATTCCCCAGTTCGCAGAGTTAAACGCGTTCTTTACATCAAGCGTTATGATAGCACAGTACTTCCTACTTGCTCCCTTGCCTTCTATCGCCATTCGTGCTGTATCTACTACCATACGGATTGCATCGATGGTCGATCTAGCTTTTCGAAACCCAAATTGGTGGTTCGACAGACCATTTCTTTCCTCTACAATGGGTAGCAATCGATTTTGTATGATTTTCTCCAGAATTTTCCCTTGTGTGTCGAGTAGACATATTGGTCTATAGGCAGAGGGATCGCCTTGTGGTTTATTAGGCTTAGGAATTAGCACCAAATTTTGTTTTTTCCAACAGTTTGGAAACACTCCTTCCTTTAGACATTCATTAAATACATCCACGAACGGTTTCGTTGCTGTTCTAACTGCCAACTTAAGCGCATTGTTTGGAATTCCATCAGGTCCTGGAGCTTTGTTGTCTCCGATTTTCTTTGCTATCTGAAGCAGCTCCTCTTCTGTCACCAACGGTATGGATTCTATTGGGTTCATTCTTGTCGCCGTACTTATATTGCGTCTATGTTCCGGGAACAGAGTTCTGATTATCTTCCCTAGTAAAATGGGACAACTTGGCTGTGGGGACTTTCTGCCCTTAAGGCGCGAGGTTACCACCCTGTATGCCTTTCCCCAAGGATCATTATCTGCCTCTAAGCATATATTTCTGAAGCTATTTTTCTTGCTTCTTGAAATAGCATGTTGAAACTCTCGCCTTGCGGTTCGAAATTCGCGACACGCTTCTTCGAACTCTGGTCGTCCCATAAGACGTTTGGTTCGTCTTCTAGCTCTTATGCACAGCGCGCGGAGGTTATTGATTTCCGAGTTCCACCAGTAATTTGGGGGACAGTTCCTCGTCATTCTTCGTTTTGGCATAGCGACGTCACATGCGCTTTTGATTCTTGATTCCATTTGTTTCACTTTCTCCAGTGCTGTACCATTCAGCTCAAAGTTGTTTCCAAATTCCTGGGTAAATACTTCTTCGTTAAGTCTTTTAGAGGCCCAACCAATATATTCCGGTGCATCCCCTTCACGAGAAGGATGTCTACTACGCAAGCTATGGACTGAAAATATAATAGCTTGATGGTCACTGTGAGTGTATTGTTCGCTGACTCTCCAATTCATATCCCTTGCCAAGGAACTACTCATGAATGTTAAATCCACGACAGAGCTTCTTCCTCCAGTAGAGAATGTTGGTGTATTTCCACTATTTGCTAGCACTAGGTTATGCCTAGAAATCGCTTCGAGTAAAATACGTCCTCTGGTATTTGTTTTTCGGCTACCCCAATCAACAGCCCATGCATTAAAGTCTCCTGCTATAATTTTTGGATTATGATTATCTGAGTCTCTTAGCAGATTATCTAACATCTTCCCAAACTCTTCAATTGTTGCACTAGGAGGGGCATAGCAACTGTATATATGAATACCTCCAACTTTGGCTCTTACAAATCCGTCTTCTGTGTGTTCGGATATTTCCTCTATTCCTTTATTCCCGCATGCCCAAACTGCAGCTTTACCTGTTGAATCTTTCACCCATACAGTATTGCTCATGTCCCTATATTGTTCACAAAGAATGGCGACATCAACTCCAGTTTCGCAGATAGTTTGTGAAAGCAAGTCCTGCGCCGCCTGACAATGATTGAGATTCAATTGTAAAAATCTCATTTACGCAATTTACTAAGAGCCCGCCTAAAAACAGGACATCTTCCGCTTCCAGCTACGTGTTTTGTATCCGCGTTTTCTACTTCTTTACAGAACATACAATTTGGATCCTTGGTACAGTCTCTCGCAATATGTCCACCTTCTCCACACCTTCTACAAAGTTTCGACCTGTCGTGAGAATTTGTACACGATGAGGAAATATGTCCAAATTCCAGGCATCTGAAGCATTTTCTGACAAGCACCTTTTGCCTTAAGCGACATACTACCCATCCAATTTTGACTTTCGCCACTTCAAGGGCTTTACGGCCAAGTTCTATCGGTAAGATAATACTTGCTATCTGTGTGCCACCGTAAGCCCTCCTTAGACTCCTTACGTTAGTTTCCCTTATTTCAGAAACTCCTAGCAAGTTGTTAAGGGCTTCACTAATATCTGCCCTTGTTGTAACCTCATCGATATCTTTACATTCAATCATAATCTCCGGAGTGTGCGATACGATATTTGCCTGTAATCCTACCGATCTTTCTACCTTTCCTTGGAAGTCTTTGACGTTCTCGGTTTTGGACTTATTAATTTCTAAAAGAAGATCTCCTTTTTGGGTTCTCCTTATGCGAGAAACGCATTCACCCAAATCCTTAAGGCTTGGATCTGACTTCATATGCTTTAAAATATCAGCATAACTTGCTTCTCCTTTCGTTGAAATTATCATAACTTCCTTCATTTCCTTTCTCTTTCGAGGTTTCCTTTTGGGTTTCACCGTTCTCCACGCATTGGTTGCTTCGCTGGTGCTGGATTTCTCTGGGGGAATATCCTTCATAACTTCCAATTTCTTTTGAGGTTTGCTTTCCTGCTTCTTTCTCTTAGCTAATTGGGGTTTTGGCGATACTTCTCCTGATTCTCTACTTCGTTTGAGATCCTTTTCTGGTGGCCACGTTTTTGGGGTAGTTTGTGTTGCCAGCTCCTTTTTTTCAGGGACGTGAGGTGTTTTATCGCAAGACACTTCGTCTCTAACTTTATTGTACATTACTTTTATGGCTCTAGCCTGCTCCTTTATGGCATGATGTACATTAGACTTGCCCTTCATAAATTCTATCAATCCTGTTATTAAGTTTCCAAGTTCTAGGAAATGAGTATTCCCCGAGGCCGTCTGCACTTGAACTGGAGACTGAATAATAGGCGTAGTATGCTCTATCTGCGTAGTAACATTTGGTGTTGATGGTGGTGACCTTGGAATTCCGGAGTTTCTTCGAAAAGGGTTTTCCACATTCCACCGCTCCTTATTTGTGTTGCCTGTAGCTTTAACTTCTAATTCAGCCAGGTGTGCTGCCGAGTTAGAAGTATTGCAGTAACATGATTTCGACGACCGAGAGCCTGCTTTCACACTCTCCAAAGCCGCCGGTACTGGGTTTATTACTCCCTGCACCGTAACATTCAATTTATTATTTTCCATTTGAGTTTTTTTTTTTTTTAGGGGTTTGCGTTTTCTACCTAGCCGCCAGGTGTTGTACCAGCCGCTCCTAACCTGGAAACAGACGCTGACCAGGAAGCCGCCCAATTTGGGTACCGTCGCGCCTGGATTTTCGAATATGGTGACTAGGGATCCACGAAGTTGTCAACCTTCTAACTACCCCTCTCTAGAGGGGTACCCATGTGGATGGATACCTAATTTAGGGCGGTATCCATTCGCCCTGTCACAGGACTTCGACAAGCTTATGCATCATTTTAATGCGCTCTCCATACCTGCCAAAACTAGGGTCCGCGGGGTCGTTACTCCCGTTATCACCTCCTGGTGATACCCTTGCGGTATCTATAGTCTATAGTCTTGTCTATAGTCTAGTCTATAGTCTAGTCTATAGTCTAGTCTATAGTCTAGTCTATAGTCTAGTCTATAGTCTAGTCTATAGTCTAGTCTATAGTCTAGTCTATAGTCTAGTCTATAGTCTAGTCTATAGTCTAGTCTATAGTCTAGTCTATAGTCTAGTCTATAGTCTAGTCTATAGTCTAGTCTATAGTCTAGTCTATAGTCTAGTCTATAGTCTAGTCTATAGTCTAGTCTATAGTCTAGTCTATAGTCTAGTCTATAGTCTAGTCTATAGTCTAGTCTATAGTCTAGTCTATAGTCTAGTCTATAGTCTAGTCTATAGTCTAGTCTATAGTCTAGTCTATAGTCTAGTCTATAGTCTAGTCTATAGTCTAGTCTATAGTCTAGTCTATAGTCTAGTCTATAGTCTAGTCTATAGTCTAGTCTATAGTCTAGTCTATAGTCTAGTCTATAGTCTAGTCTATAGTCTAGTCTATAGTCTAGTCTATAGTCTAGTCTATAGTCTAGTCTATAGTCTAGTCTATAGTCTAGTCTATAGTCTAGTCTATAGTCTAGTCTATAGTCTAGTCTATAGTCTAGTCTATAGTCTAGTCTATAGTCTAGTCTATAGTCTAGTCTATAGTCTAGTCTATAGTCTAGTCTATAGTCTAGTCTATAGTCTAGTCTATAGTCTAGTCTATAGTCTAGTCTACAGTCTAGTCTATAGTCTAGTCTATAGTTTAGTCTATAGTCTAGTCTATAGTCTAGTCTATAGTTTAGCCTATAGTGTAGTCTATAGTCTAGTCTATAGTTTAGACTATAGTGTAGTCTATAGTCTAGTCTATAGTTTAGACTATAGTGTAGTCTATAGTCTAGTCTATAGTTTAGACTATAGTGTAGTCTATAGTCTAGTCTATAGTTTAGACTATAGTGTAGTCTATAGTCTAGTCTATAGTTTAGACTATAGTGTAGTCTATAGTCTAGTCTATAGTTTAGACTATAGTGTAGTCTATAGTCTAGTCTATAGTTTAGACTATAGTGTAGTCTATAGTCTAGTCTATAGTTTAGACTATAGTGTAGTCTATAGTCTAGTCTATAGTTTAGCCTATAGTGTAGTCTATAGTCTAGTCTATAGTTTAGACTATAGTTTAGCCTATAGTCTAGTCTATAGTTTAGCCTATAGTGTAGTCTATAGTCTAGTCTATAGTTTAGACTATAGTTTAGCCTATAGTCTAGTCTATAGTTTAGCCTATAGTGTAGTCTATAGTCTAGTCTATAGTCTAGTCTATAGTTTAGCCTATAGTCTAGTCTATAGTCTAGTCTATAGTTTAGCCTATAGTCTAGTCTATAGTCTAGTCTATAGTCAAGTCTATAGTCTAGTCTATAGTCTAGTCTATAGTCTAGTCTATAGTCTAGTCTATAGTCTATAGTCTTTAGTCTGGTCTATAGTCCAGTCTATAGTTTAGTATATAATCTAGTCTATGGTCTAGTCTATAGTCTTTTCTATACTCCAGTTTATAGTGAGACTTTACGTCTGTTTTATTTTTTCCTACACTGTTTTATTTACCTCTGCGCTTTTTATTTTCTTTTTTCAGAAAAACCTTTTTAGGTTGTAAAGCACATATCCACATTTCCATACAAATACATTTACACTTTTGTTTATAAACAAAATACACACATGAATACTTATATCCGTGTTTTCTTTTTTAAAGTGACGTATGTTTTCTATTAAAGTTTTGTATTTTTTTGATACAAAACGTACCAAAATCAAATAAAAAAGAAAAGTTTTTTTTTTAATGAAAAAAATAATAATAAAAACAAATGCAAAATCTCATGTAAATTTTATTGCACAGAATATTGTATTAAAAAAATTCTGTAGAGAGAGACAGATAAAAAAAAGTAAGTTGCAAAGAAATGTAATAAAAAAAGAAAGCACACTCTTAAAATAAATTTCAAATTAAATTGGATTATAAAAATTAAAATACCTGGAAGTTATACTACTATTTAAATGAGAAATAGTAAGAAAAAATCTAAAGGGAAAAGTTTTTTTCAGAAAATTTAGTTTAATTAAAAATATTAAGAACAAGAGAACAAGAATAATAAATCTAAGTGTTAAAACTTAAAGGATTTAGGATGAGAAATGAAATTACAATATTTCCTGCAATATTAAATAAATTTCTGGGTTAACTTTAAATAAAACAGCTTTAAAATTTTTAACCTAAAAATATGCTATAATTTTTGTATAAATTATTTGGACTTTTTCATTGCCCCTAATGTTAGTAAACCATAAATATTACACAATTTTTCAAATAATTAAATTCAACGTAAACCTATAATATCATATTTTCAACTGTAGCCTAAAAATATACTACATATAAATCACGCTTTTGCCTCCTACACACACAAAATAAACCATTAAGCAATTTCTATATTTTTACATTTAATATTTTATGAGACAATTTTTTTCCATTTAAAATAATTGAATATTTTTAAAAAAATTTTCATGTAATTCTTAATATATCTTTAGTTCTGTTACAAATCATATTATAAGTGGCATTGAATTTTTATAAATTTTTTATTTAGCCTAAAAGCAAGCTACATGGAAAAAGCAAAAATATACAGACTTTACAAGTAATGAATTAACTAGAAAAGATTTATTAATATTTAACTTTAAACAAGTAGATTTTTTTTATAGAAAAGGAAACAAAGCACCAGGAATTAGGTAATCTGGCGTGCTTTACCCTTTTTTCCTTTTAGCTTATAGCAAGCAAAACCCTAGTAATTTTCATATAATCCTTAGCATAAACATAACAGTTTTCTAGCTTAAAATAGTAGTTAAAATAAAACTTATAGCCATCGAAAGCCATAAACTAATAACACACCACAAAGGTAAAAACAGCAAAAGAAGAAAACATGGAGCAACCTTCATTCCTACACATTGAAGCTTCTCTTTCGACATTTCTATAATACAAATTGAAAAATGGTTGAAAGCCAATATTAAAACGGAGCAAGGATAAGAATATAAGAAGAGAACAGAAAAAATAAAAGTTATAATAAATGTTGAAAAGAACACCTGTAAGTGATGTTCATGGTGTGTAGTAAATAATTAATTTTTCTGGATTTTATTTATGGTTTAAAAGAGCTCTGTGGTGTGATGTGGTTTGGTTGAGTTTGACTATATATATGTATATACATATTTAATACTAGCTATTGTAAAAACAACTACAACAACAATAAGAGCAATTTATAAGCACTTAAATACAACTAAATACTTTTTCCAAGTTGTGGATACCAATTTGCCACAACCAACAACTGTCGAAAGCAGGCAAAAAAAGGAAACCATTAATATTTACTACAGGTATGACGGGAGTGTGTAAAATAAAGTATTAGTAGAGTAGAGGTGTTGCTATTGGATTTGGATGCCCTACATAGACAAGATTATAGTAATCGACAAGGCAACAAGCAAGAACAACGACTAGATTAAGGTTTCCCAAAATGGAGGTCCATAGCAACGAGAGATACCGAAAATATGTATGGAATTGTTGCACATGATGTATTTTATTGCATTTTTCGGCATATATCAAAGTTGGATTCTAGTTGCCTTTCATTTGGTTGGGAAAAAAACTATTGAAGCTACGCAAAATATATCAATGCTAATAGCAAAGACAAAGAAACTACATATAATTGGTGAACTTTTAATTAAGCCTTGTTTTGCTATCGTTGGGGATTTTAACGATTTATAGATTAGTTGTACAGCTTTTGGGAAGAGAGCTACCTTAAAAGTCGTCCGAGCTCGCCGTTGCTAGCGTGCGTTTGTCCAATATGGACTTTGCTCTCCAGAGTGTTCTTTTCTTATGACTATATTTAGTTTGGATTAAAAATAAAATTTACACAATTGTTAATTCTTTCTCATTAAACCTGGTTACCTGAAGAATCTTTCAAATACGGATTTTAGGTCTAGTAGTAATTTCTAAAATGTACAATATTCTGGGTCTCAAAAAAACGAATAATTTCACTTTTATATAATACAAATTTTAATATAAATCATATGTAGCTATAGTATGCACTATAAGTAAGACAATAGTTTAAACTATAGTTTGTAGTTTAGTTTAGACAAGTTTAGACAGTTTAGACAGTTTAGCCTATAGTCTATTCTTTTGTTTAGTTTATTGTTTATAGCTCAGACCGTAGTTTAGACTATAGTTTAGACTATAGTTTTGACTATAGTTAAGACTATAGTTTAGACTTAGTTTAAACTATTGTTTAGACTATAGTTTAGACTACACTTTAGACTATAGTTTAGACTATAGTTTAGACCACAGTGTAGAATACACTAAACTATAGCCTATACTACAGTTTAAACTATATAATCTAATCTATAGTCTTTACTATAGCCTAAGCGACAGCCCAAAATATATTCTAAACTTTAGACAAGTTTAAACAGTTTAGTCTATTCTTTTGTTTAGTCTATTGTTTATAGCTTAGGCCGTAGTTTGTACTATAGTTTAGACTATAGCTTGGACTATAGTTTGGACTATAGTTTAGACTATTGTTTAGACTATAGTTTGGACTATAGTTTGAACTATAGCTTGGACTATAGTTTAGACTATAGTTTGGACTATAGTTTATACTATAGTTTAGACTTAGTTTAAACTATTGTTTATACTATAGTTTAGACTATAGTTTAGTCTACAGTTTAGACTATAGTTTAGATTACACTTTAGACTATAGTTCAGACTATAGCTTGGACTATAGTTTAGACTATAGTTTGAACTATAGTTTAGGCTATAGTTAAGACTATAGTTTAAACTTAGTTTAGACTATAGTTTAGACTGTAGTTTGGACTATAGTTTATACTATAGTTTAGACTTAGTTTAAACTATTGTTTAGACTATAGTTTAGACTATAGTTTAGACTATAGTTTAGACTAAAGTTTAGACTTAGTTTAAACTATTGTTTAGACTATAGTTTAGACTACCCTTTAGACTATAGTTTAGGCTATAGTTAAGACTATAGCTTAGACTTAGTTTAAACTATTATTTAGACTATAGTTTAGACTATAGTTTAGACTTAGTTTAAACTATTGTTTAGACTATAGTTTAGACTACACTTTAGACTATATTTTAGACTATAGTTAAGCCTATAGTTTAGATTATAGATTAGACTACACTTTAGACTGTAGTTTAGACTATAGCTTAGACTATAGTTTAGACTATAGTTTGTTAAGACTATAGTTTAGACTTAGTTTAAACAATAGTTTGGACTATAATTTAGACTATAGTTTAGACTATAGTTTAGACTACACTTTAGACTATAGTTTAGACTATAGTTAAGACTATAGTTTAGATTATAGTTTTTACTATAGCCTAAGCGATAGTCTAAACTATATTTTAAACTTTAGATAAGTTTAGACAGTTTAGACGTAGTATAGATTATAGTTTATACCAGGCGCGGAGCCAAGGGGGGGGATCTCATGAAAACTGTATTTTTCCTTCAATTTTTGTAAATTGTGGTCGGCTGGTCTGATTTTAATAAAAATTCATACATGTTTGATAATATTTACTGCTAATAGTACTGAATTTTCTCTCATTTAAAGTTGTTTAAATTTATAGTTATCGAGTTATTCGTATCTGAAAATTTAAATTTCAAATTTTAACAAAACCTGGATTCAATTCGATTTCCTTCAAAAAATCTCACGTCATTAAATAATTCCAGTGTAAAAATAAAAAAATCTGAATTTGAAATTTGAGAAATAATAATTTTTGGAATATTTTAAGGCAGAAAAGTGTTATCACACATAAAATGCGAAAATTATTTGCTACGATTGTATACATTTCTATGTAAATCGGACTAGTCGATAACAGATTTTAGAAAGTGTTTATTTGATCTGCTCATAAAATAACTGGGACTTGAGTGGGCCTAATCGTATTTCAAAAATTCTACAGCACATCATTTAAAAGTCATTGTTCTCTTATGCTAAAAGCATCAAAAACTAAAAATATTCCCCAGAAAATTTCAAACATTGCTTTAGAACTTGAAAAGTAATTTACGGAATTATTTACCTGTTGAACAGCCATTTTCAGTTTTAATGTATTTTCAAAAATTTGTATGTATTTAAAAAATTTTATTCAAACCTTGATGATTTTATTTAATTTGAGAAAAAGTATGAAATATGTATTTCGATAATTATGTTTAAATATTTTTAACTTAAATCAATGAAAGTAACTTACTTTATTTAAAAAAATTTTCTATGAATTTTACAAATTTCAGACTGCAAATCAAAATTTAAAAAAAAAAAAATTAAAAAAGGTTGTATTTTTTCATAATTAATATATTTTTAGTACAGATGCCCTTTATCTGACTAGCTTCAAATTCTAAAACAGTAATTTTAGTTATAAAATATATAACAATGTTTTTAATTAATTTAATTTGAAATTCTTAAGAGGATAATGGTGAAATAATAATAAATAAATTTAAACCATTAAACTCTATTCAATATTCCCAGAAATATTTCTTTAAAAATCATTTTTTTTTATTTAAAAAAATAGAAAATTAATGCAAATATCGAGTTTTTTATTTTGGGTATCAGAAATATACAAATTTCATAGCCTAAAAATTCAATTAAAAATCTACTGCCTTAAGCAGAAAAACTTAACACAGCTTTATAAACCATTGTTAAGAAAAATTAATTAAAGTTATATGCCAGAAGTATTGTTAGCTTAAATATAGCAAAGGTATTTTAAATAATTTAAAGTAGGAATGAACATACATTAAACCTACTTTAAGCGATATTATGATTTGTTTCCTTTTTTCTTTATGTTTTGCCAATAATAGTCGCTTGAACTCTCCCATTCCAATCTTCTATATATTCATTCTTTTTTCAGATCAACATGTTTAATCATTATAAATGAACTTTTTATCCCAGATAAATTTACAGGAAAAATGTACATAAAAAAATAACGAAAGTATAACAAATATTCTAGTGATGTAAATTATATCAAAAGCAAATAAAATAAACTCGTTATTCGAATATTTATGTTATTTATTACAGAATATTAAGAGTGTTTATTAAGTTAAGCTTCTTGTATTTCTCTTATTTTCTATCTTTTTCACTAAGTAATAATAACATTAGAAGCAATATTTTAAAAGGAATTAATTGTATGCTTAAACAATAAAAAACTTTTTTATAAATTTCAATAACCGAATGAATTAATATTCGGTAGTGTACAGCTTTAACTATAAAGAGAGAAATAAAGTACGTGTAACCGTTTTTTTAAATTCAAAAACTTTATGTATTAAAGCTGTATTTTTGCATACGTTTTCTTAACAAATGTTTGTTAGCCTTAAAGTGTTAGATAACTAATGTGTACTTGAAAGCTAAATTAAAATTTGTTTTTTTTTTTTTTTCAAATCAACATAAAGTTTTAGTAATAAAAATCCTGCAAATGCTTTGACTAGATCCGCGCTTGGTTTATATAGTACAAGTTCGGTATTAGCGACTACCCATTATTGCGACGGACCGGTTATCGCTGCGGCTTAATTTTTAAAATTGCAGGTTCTATAATCGCAACAGTTTCTATTTTCGCGACTTTTATCTGTTTTTTTTTTTTATTTGATTACAATGTCTATAACCAAAAAAGGGGGAATCCCCGTCTTTTGGTATATTATTATTTGGATGATTTTGATCTTCAATTTCGTCAGTTTATTAGTGTCATTTGTTGCGCAAATACATCTCTTAATATAGGAAAAGTTCTACATATTTTAAAGTCAACGATTTCTCAAAAAGTAGAGATTTAAAATAAATTTTAAAGTCGAGGTTCCATAAATTTAATTTGTGTGAATTACATGTTCGGTTTACCGCATTATAAAGCCAGAAAATTCATTAAAAAAGTTCGTAGGTAGAACAGAAAGTGGCCCTGGCAAACGTTGCAACTTAAAGAAAGCTGAGTACCCAAGAATGGAAAAAATGCCTTATAAGGGGCTTGTAAAACAAAAGGAAAAAATGTTCTAATATCAGCAGGGATTTTACAATCAAAAGCCAGTCATTTTTGTATTCCAAAATTTATCAAACCAATTCTGGTTTCAATGCCAGTGAAGGATGGTTGAAAAAATTTAAGCCCCGACATGAAATTAGATTTTAAAAAATTTCGAAACCTCATCTTATTGATCTATTTGTGCAAGAGTTTAAGGATTAGGTTGATAAGTTGATGGATTGACTCTTTAACAAATCTACAAAGTTAACGAATCCGGTTTATATTATAGGATGCTTCCAAATCACACTCTTGTCACATGTCATGAGAAAACGGCTTCCGGAAGAAAAATATGTAAAGAGCGAATAACTTTTTTTTTATCCTGTTCAAATGCAAATAGCACAGACAAACTGAAATTGTTGGCTGTTGGAAAATCGAACGTGCCTTTAAAGGCTTTTCAATAATCCTGTAATATACAACAACAGTAATAACGCCCAGGGTAACATCATTTATATTCAAGGAATGGTTCCATCACGAATTTGTTCACCATGTAAGTTAATTTTCACCAATTAATAAAAGTAGGTTGTTCATGAGTAAAAAATTTTTTTGGTCCAAGAATTTTTGGCTTAAAAATTTCTGCTGCATAAAGCAGTTTTGCTTTTAGATAATGCAACGTGTCACCACCCAGTTGAAGAACTAAAAAGTGATGACGTTTTAATTATAGCAATGAATCTACCATCCAATTGCACTGCGCTTATTCAATCGTTAGATTAAAACATTAACAACTTGATCAAGTTACATTATAAAAAATAACTGCTCAGCCACTTGCTTGGCGAAAAGGAAACAAATTTGAAGCTCAAACTAAAAAATTTCAATCTCAAAAATGCAATTCTGATTCTAGCTACTTTCTGGTATAAAACATCAGTAGAAAATATACGAAAATCCTGGAACGCCTTACTCGAATTCGGTAGTGAATGGAGTGAAGAGGAGAACATGCCCTTAAATATTCTACAAAATATAATTCAGGAGGAAAGCGAAAATCTTTCAACTATTTTTGCACTTGTAGCTCAAATGAGGAGTTAATAGAATGATCAGATACGGAATCGTAGGATTTATATTATAGTGGTTATGAAGAAAATAAAATTAAAGTGAACGATTGCATAAAATCGTTAAACATATGTATACAGTGGGCTTTGAAAAATGATAAGCCGAAACAGCACTATATAAACTACGTGATTCAACTGTTATTTTCAAAAATAATTTGCCAAAAAAGCTACACAAAATCTCCAATTTCTTTAAAAATGTTTAAAATGAACAGGTCTGGTTTTTTAATTAGTTGCGAAAATCGAGCTTGCACTGTATTACAATTTAGACTATAATTTAAACTATAGTATAGACTGTAATTTAGACTATAGTATATTGTGTAATTTATACCACTGAGTATACTATAGTCTTCAATTCGTTTATTACTCTTATTTTTAAAAATTTTACCTTTTCAAACCCTATATTGCTATTAGTTTAAACATTTTTAACGGTCTGGTAGTTTATTTCGGTTTTTTTCTTATTTTTTTTTTTTATAGAAAAATTATGTTTTGTTTTTCTTTTGCTAACCCCTCCCCTTAAGTTATACTTTCATAATGAAGTTTGCTATTGTTTGAATGTTATAAAAATAAAGCATACTTTTAGGTATAATAACATTAAAATACTACTAAGCTGACTACATACTTTGTTGCCGTATAAAGATTTCATAAAAAGATGTTTGATTTATTATCGTTTTATGTGTTAAATTATCTATACGGAGTTGAATGAGAGTTTTTGTTTGGTGAGGATGTTGTTAAGGAGTAAGAGTAGTTGTATATAATTTTTAGGGTCTTTTGTTTTAACCATTTTTATCTGATAATATAGTTTGTTTTTTATTACTATCGTCATGCAGTAATTTGTTTCAATCAGTATATATATTTTTTTTTTTTAGTACAATGTATTATGGCTAGAAAATATAATATAGAAAGCATTGCTTAAGATTTTGACTTTCGTAGAATGAGAGAGAAAATTATGATGTAATTTTTCTTTTTTGAAGATAAATTACTTGAGCAAAATTTTGTTGTTTTACTGCAATATTGATAAATACATTTCAATAGAAATTTAGGTCATTTTCAATCATTAGTTTTATATAAGATTCTTGGCATTAAGTTTAAAGAATTTCTTTACAATATTATTAAACATATAATTAATATTTTCCTATTACCAGCTTTAATGTATATAAATAGTCTGTCAAGTGTAAATTTGTTTTAAGCAAAATGCATACATAGTTCATATTCATACAAGTGTAATTAATGTTTTTATGAAATTAAATTAGAAACTATAAAACCTATACAACTTAGCAAATTCATAGCTACAGTAATTTACAAAAGTTGTCTACTTTAACTTGTATATTATCATAAGTTAAATTAAATATTTCCCTTAAATATATGCTAACAATTTATTTTACTACAATTCAATAATAAACATTATACCACTTCCTTTCTCCATTACTTAAAATATACTTTTTACTTTATAACAATCTATATCATTACAAATAAGCTTCATACAATTGTATCATAATTTTACCCATTCCCTTTCTCTTATATGCACAATAAATAACAACAATGCCAATAATATTATTTGCATTTTTTTGTTGTAAGTATAAAAGTATGTGTGTTTACATAAATAGAGATATGTATGTGCTAACAGACATGTGCACAAAACATGACCAATAATAAACAAACATTTATAAGCATATATAAATACAAACACAAATAAAGCATAAATTTAAATAATAATAACAATATTTAACAAGCTCAATTCAATGTTGTATATGATGACAATGACATGGAACATGACAATACAATTCATAAACGAAACATAATGCAAAAAAATTATATATAAAAAAGTAGATATTGTATATAAAATACATTTTAACTGAATAGAACGGGAAGTTTTACAAATTTTTTTGACATAAAATAATAAAACTTCAAATTCAGCTAGCTGAATTGATGAAAAATTAACTGTTTTATAATTTTTATAACTTTATTTTATTAGAAATTAAATTTAAGCTCAATTCAGCTAGCTGAATTTGGGACAAATAATAAAAATGTAATTTTAACTAATTTCCTCTCTTCTATATATTAATTTAAACTAATTCAGCTAGTTGAATTTAGTAAAAATTAACTATTTCATAATTTCAATAACTTTATTTTATTAAAAATTAAATTTAAGCTCAATTCAGCTAGCTGAATTTGGGTAAAATAATAAAAATGTAATTTTAACTAATTTCTTCTTTTCTATATATTAATTTAAACCAATTCAGCTAGCTGAATTTAGTAAAAGATATATTTTATAATTTGAATAACTTTATTTTATTAAAAATTAAATTTAGTCTCAATTCAGCTAGCTGAATTTGGGTAAAATAATAAAAATGTAATTTTAACTAATTTCTTCTTTTCTAAAGATTAATTTAAACTAATTCAGCTAGCTGAATTTAGTAAAAGATATATTTTATAATTTGAATAACTTTATTTTATTAAAAATTAAATTTAGTCTCAATTCAGCTAGCTGAATTTGGGTAAAATAATAAAATTGTAATTTTAACTAATTTCTTCTTTTACTAAAGATTAATTTAAACTAATTCAGCTAGCTGAATTTAGTAAAAGTTAACTATTTCATTATTTCAATAACTTTATTTCATGGAAAATTGAATTTAAGCTCAATTCAGCTGGCTGAATTTGGGACAAATAATAAAAATGTAATTTTAACTAATTTCTTCTTTTCTATATATAAATTTAAACTAATTCAGCTAGCTGAATTTAGTAAAAGTTAAATATTTTATAATTTGAATAACTTTATTTTGTGGAAAATTGAATTTAAGCTCAATTCAACTAGCTGAATTTGAGGAAAAATATCAAAAATAAAATTTAAACAAGTTTTGTCTCTTCTATATATTATTTTAAGGTAATTCATCTATCTGAATTGAATAGAAATTAGCTATTTTATAATTCAAAACAATTTTAATTTGAGTAAGTATATAATTTTTCAACTTTAAAGAACTACTTTTTTTTAATTTTAATTGAAAGCTTTATTCAGCTAGCTGAATTTTGTGAAAACTATTTTTAAGAATATTTAATGTAATTTACTATTTCGCCTATAGCATTTTAGCGTAATTCAGCTAGCTGAATTAAGATAAATTTGAACATTTCTTAATATTAATCACTTTTTTACTTTCTGTGTTGAATTTAAGTCTAATTCAGCTAGCTGAATTTGATGAGAACTACTTTTAGATAACTTTAAACAAATCATATTTTTTCTCTATAGCATTTGGCCTTAATTCAGCTAGCTGAATTGGAAAAATATATTATTATATGCTTGAATATATATATATATATATATATATATATATATATATATATATATATATATATATATATATATATATATATATATATATATATTAAAAATTTAATTTTTTTAGTTATATTTTATATTTTGTAGGTTTTTAAAGAGCGAAATTATATTTAATATGTCCTTTTTCATTTCCCTTGTAGTGTTAAAATTGTATTGATAATTTTGATAAACTCTTGTCATATTGTTATTTTTAGGTAATTAATATTCATAATTTTAATTACATTTTATCTCTTATTTTAAATATATTCAAATTTTCTAGTTAATGCCTATAATTGCTATTGTTTTCTCTTTTAATGAAAACTGTGGTAGGTATTATTTAATGAATATTTTTTTTCTTTTTTTTTAGTATAAAAATATTTTGCTTTCTCTTTTGGGTTTACTTAGGTTGGTTTACTGTTCAGGGACTTTGGAAAAGAAATATTTATTATTTATACAAATCCTTAAAGTATGCTACAATAAATATATACAAATTAAGCCCTATTATATGCTACAAAAATTGCTTACTTTATAATAATAATTATTTATAAGAAATAAAAGTTTAAGCTGTTTTAAAATATTTAAAGATGAAAATAAATTAAAGCAGATAAACATTACTAAAGAGGAGTTTTAAGAACAGGAGGAAGAAAAGGAATGTTTTTAAAAGAGATTATGTGGAAAGGAATGTAAAGAATCTTTAGAAAATTCTAGAACAAAATTTTGATATAAAAAAGGTTTAAAAGTTGGGAAGAAAAATTAAAGTTTCTTTATTTTGACCTTTAATTTTGTATAACTTATTTGTAGTTTATAAATTATTAGAAAAATTCTTTTACTAATTGCTTTATGTTCAAAATTTTTCCCTTAAGCTTAATTTCCATTTCATTGCAAACTTTTCCTCTATTTTACTGTCATGCTGTATAATTTAAAGCAAATTTTTTTGCTTAACATTTTGCGTCTTATTTGTGCTAAACTTGCCACAAACAAAATTTACATAATTAAATTAAATTTTCCACAAAACAAATACAAACATATAAATAATCATTTTGCATTAAAACCCCAAATTTATTTAGTACAAACAAAATTTAAAATTAATACACAACAATACAAAAAAAACCGCCAAAATGTCTATACGAAGTGTTAAAATTACAATAAAAAATCAAACGCAATAACAGACGTAAAAACTAAAATAAAATTAAAATCACCACTAATACAGACATACATACACTCACCCCACAAATATCTTACAAACACACTAACACATACTTAAGTATGTATATAAACCTACTAAATGACATCAACAATTTGTATTTTGCTTTTTTTTTGCCAAAAACTTTCCATTTGGTTTTCAACAGGGGGAGATTCCATCTCTTATTTAAGGGAGCACTTTATTTTCCAACTAAATAAAGTTATGGAATTTTTGTTCGCTTTTAAGCTCAAAGAAGGGGGGTAAGAGATTTTTATGGTTATTTTTTGCTGGTTGAATGGAGCGAATTAAAATTCGTAATAACAAATCAATTTTAATGTCAACAACATTATGATCATTATTTAGTACATTAACATTATTGCTTAAAAGAGTAAGAGAGAGAGAGAGAGAGAGAGAGAGAGAGAATATTTAATATTTGTTAGAGTATAAAATAAATTCTAAGAAAAAACCAGGGTTAATAAGAAATTTTAATAAGAGTAGTTGGTTGGTTGTTTGGTTAACGTGATAGCCCGTAACCCCTTATGGGCAATCAATTAGACTCTTTAGACTCCGTTTTGATAGGACCACACTACTCGCTAGGTGAATGAGTTAGATTGAGTCTGTAATGAGATAGAAGTTTAGGGAAGAAAAATGAGAACATAAATTAATTAGATCCAGGCTATAGCATTGAGATATTTAATGATGTCACTGAGTCTAGTGTCAGATATCTCATAGAGGTTGTCTAATTGGTGCCTTTCCAGAAATTTATATCTGATTGCGTTCAAGGCTGGGCATTCACATAGAAGATGATATACTGTCTCCTCCTTCTCTCGATTGCCACAACTACGACAGTATTCATTGTAAAGGAGACCAAGTCTGCTTGCATGTTTTCCGAACGTCCAGTGACCTGTAAACAATGCTATTAGTCTCGAGATGTCTTTGCGTTTGTAGGCAATGAGTTGCATTGAACATTTTTCGTTGTAGGTAGGTCCAGATTTCGCCACCTATTTTTAGCCTTCTCTAGATAGTATTTTTGGATTCTATTTTTGATTGATCCTAACGGAATTGCGACAGAAACCGATAAGGAGGCAGTGCCTGCCTGTTCATTACCATACTAATCCCTATGCGCAGGAACCCAGACTATAGTAATGTCATACAGTCGACTTAGTCCTAGCAGTTCCTCTTTACTCTGTCTGACTAGAATAGAGGTAGTTTTGGGTGATTTGAGCGATAGAATTGCCGCTTGGCTGTCGACAAATAAACCAATATTCCCTTGAATATTTCTATTGCGAATTAGTTTACACGCTTCCCTGACCACTAGTATTTCCGCTTGGAATACCCTTGCCTCATCAGGGAGTCTATATGAGTGTCTAATTCCAAGATCGTTAGAGAAGACACCAGAGCCGACACCGCAGTTCATCTTTGAGCCGTCAGTGTATATCTTAGTTACATATTGTTCAGGAAGATTTCCCCTTCTCCATTCACTCCTGGTGGGGAATAGGACTTTAATAGTATTTCTGAAGTCCATCCGGGAAATCATATAGTCTGTAGATTAATTGAATTGCGGGGGTATTAAACTTAATATCCTCGCGTGCCCATATGTTCTTGATCTCCAGCCTTCCGTTGCAGATAATCTTATCGCACTATAGGTCTATGGGTGTTAGGTGCAATATAGTGTTCAGAGCTTCTGATGGACTAGTACGTAATGCACCTGCAACGCCAATGGAAGAGGATCTTTGTATCCTGTAAAGTTGGTCCACCACGTATCTCTTACTAGTAGCGGTCCACCAAACAAGAGATCCATATACAAGAATGGGCCGTACTATCGCAGTGTATAGCCATTTTGTCCATTTTAGGCTCAAACCCCATTTCACTCTAAACATTATTCTACAGGTATAGTATGCTACCGTAGCCTTACTAACCCTATGTTGAATGTTTAGCTTCCATGAAAGCTTGAAGTCCAAAAAAAGCCCAAGTACTTTGCATTGTCCGACAAGGTGAGTTCATAGTTTTCTAACTGTGGTAGTCTGAAGCTTGGAATTTTGGTCTTTGTGGTGAAAAGTAAGAGGAGTTTTTAGAAGATTTTAATAAATTTGAAAAAAAAAATTTAAAAAAGGACTTTCCAAAAGTCTAATTTTAGTTTAAATTTTATTAAACAAAGATTAATTAAAGGTTTAATAGGGGATAAAGTATAGATTTAATCAAGTTTTATTTGCCTTAATTAACCTTAGCACAGTGGTTCCAAAACATTTCTTTTAGAACGATGAAGTGAACCGTTGGAAATATCTCAATAAAATATCAGGTGGCCAGAGACGAGGTGCTTTTGAGTGGTGGAGCACAGATTATTAGTCTATGGTTGCTGGCTAATAAATAAATGTTGCGTTATTTTTTTATTTTTTTCATTTAAGCCCCATAATTTTCAGCCTATCTTCTTCTAAATTTAAAAGGCACATCGAAGACTTTTAAGAGTTGTAAGTCTCTATTTAAATCTATTATTGGTCATCTTTTTAATTTATATTTCATTTTTTTTTTTTTTTTTTTTTTGCACTGAAAATTTTATTACTTGCTAGTAAAATATTTCTGCGCCATATTGACGCTTCATTTTCATATTTGTCTAGTTGCCCAAGCAATCTTTCATACCACATCTCCAATACTCACAATCAAAGCTGATAAAGAGCTTAAACAGCTGACAGTTTTCCTAATGAAATATAAGGTTTCTTATGAACATTTGAGCGTCCTGGCAAGATGGAAAAAAAGCATAAAAATTCCTTTAATATAAAAATCTAATATTTGCATACAACAAATATAAAATAAAAAAATTATGGAATTGTTATATTTTCTTTAACTTCTCGCCCAAGCCAATAAGAGGGTGATATAACTTCTCTTACAGATTAAAGACAAGAGGAAAAATATTTGTATAAAGAAAAAATCACCAACTTTTTGAAATCACATTTGACTCTGAAGGAGTGTAAATGTGTGTGCGAATGCATGATAACAGAATTGATGTTTAGCATGTGCCTTTCAATATTCTATTAAAAATTATTGTTGTAATCTTGTTACAGTTTCTTGTTGTATACCACTAGTTCTCTTTCCCTCTACAACCATCCAACTCTTCTTCCTGCTCTTTACTTATGCTTTAGCACTAAGAGATTTTGTTTATTTTTTTCTTTTTCTTCAATATATATGTATGTTTGTATACTGCGACGAAACAGCTGGATTTTCTTGATACTGTGCGATGATATGCGTTAGTTTATGCGAGAGTATATATGTGTGTGTATGTTTTCTTAGCTTAACGGTAACATAGAGTGTATATTTTGTATTTATGTCAATCCACTGTTTAGTTGAGTTGAGTTGTTAGTGTATGTACTTAATTTTGCTGATTTGCTATTTTGTATATGTAGTAGACTTTAAGGCGTCAATGTTGTGTGTGTTGTATGTATTATGCGTACGTGTTTGTTTCTATGTGTGTGAGATAGAGAGTTTGTATGTAAATGAATATTAAGATGATGTCAATATTAAAGACATTATTTTTGATATTTTTATCACAAAATTAAAGTCAATAACCAACATAATACTTTATTATTATTAAAAATATTTAATAATGGCTTATGAGATTGTTTAGTGTTTTATATTTTATTTTTATTAAGTAGACATAAGATATTGAAAGATAATTTTGTTAGAGAAAAAAAAAAGTTTTATGGAGAAAGTAAGTTTATCACTGAGAGAAAATTTTTTTTATTTAAGGTTAAAACAAATTCAGATAACTGAATTGGCTTAAATTTATTTATTTTGCATAATTTGTTGAATAAAATTATAAAAAGTGTGGAAAAATTCATATTCAAAAGACGAATTAGTAAAATCTTGGGATTTTATAATTTCCTGCTTAAGAAAATTTAAAGAAATATATAAATTCAGCTTTGTTTAATTCGGCTAAACAAATTTTTAAATTTAATGATTTTTCTGTAAGAAAATTATAAAAAATTAAAAAATATTTGAATTCAGCGAGCTGAATTAAGAAAGTCTTTCGATTTCATTAGCTGTATTAATAAAATTTTTGAATTTAAAATTTATTATTTAACTAAAATTAATTTTTTTAAAGAAAAAATTTAATTTAGCAAGCTGAGTTAGGAAAAATTTTGTTTCTTAAAGATATTTCCTTAATAATAACAATAAAAACTTTAAAAAACTTGAATTCAGCTAGCTGAATAAGGTAAATATTTAGTTCGTAATTTTCTTTTATTATAATGATAAATTTTAATTAAACATGCAGATTCAGCTAGCTGAATAAGAAAAAAAAATTAAATTTTAAGAATTTTGTTCAAGAAAATTTCGAAACTCCAAAGAAAGACCTGAATTCAGCTGGCTGAATTAGGCAAATTTTTTAGTTTAATTAAATTATTAAAAATGAAATAAAAATTTAATTCAGCTAATTGAACATTTTTCAAAGTTCAGAATTTTTTAAAAGAAAATCAAGAAAAATTCTGAAAACTTGAATTTATGAAAAATTTTCGCTTTAAGGAATTTTCTTTAAGAAAAATAATAAAACTGAAGAAATATAAGAAATCGGCTAGCAGATTAAGATAAATATTAAGAATTTAATAATTTTCTTGTTTCCATTTAAATATTGAAATTCAGCTAATAAACTTTTGTATTTGAAGAATTTTGTTCAAGAAAGTTTAGAAATTCCTAAAAAAATATATCATTTCAGCTAGCTGAATTAGAAAATTCTTTCGATTTTACAAATTTTGTTTATTTAATTGATAATAAAAATTTAATTCAGCTAGCTGAATTAGAAAATTTGTTTTATTTTAAAAATTTTCTTTAAGAAAATCAAGAAAACAATTTTAAAAAATCCAGAATTCAGCTGGCTGAATTGGGAAAATTTCCCAAATATATTATTAGTCTCAATTAAAATGATAGCTATTGGCAAAGATATTAAATTTAGCTAGCTGAATTAGGATTTTTTTTTAATTTAAAGATATTTATGTAAGTAAATAAAGAAAAAACGAAAAAATATTGAAATTTAGTCAGTTGAATTAGGAAAATTCTTAAATTTTAATAATTTTTAGCAATTAAAAAGATAATTATTAAAAAAAATGTAATTCAGCTAGCTGAATTACAAAAAAAATCAAATTTCGTAAATTTCTTTAATAAATACAAGAACATATTAAAAAATTTGGGAATTCAGCAGCTGAAAAATTCAAAATTCAGCTAGCTGAATTTCAAAAATTCTTTGATTCTAGAATATTAAATTAAGAAAATTTATAAAAAATTTAAGCATTTTTAATGCAGCTGGTTAAAATAGGAAACATTTCTTTAATTAAATAATAATTAAAATTACTAAAATATTTTAAATTCAGCTAACTAAATTATATAAATAGATCATACTAGAAAAAAGTTAAATTCAGCTAGCTGAATTATAAAAAAAAACTTCAATTTTAGCAAATTCATTTAAGAAAATATTTAAATTGATAAAATATTTAAATTCAGCTAGCTGAATTAAACTGATAAATTACAATCAATTTTAATCAAAACTTTAAATTCAGCTAACTGATTTACCCAAATTTTTAATTTTTAGCGCTATTGTTTCAGAAAAATTTTCAAATTCAGAGAAAAACTTAAATTCAGCAAGCTGAATTATAATACTTCTTTGATTTTAGAATATTTATTTAATAAAGTAAAGAAAATGTAATAAAATGTAAGAAAAAAGTTAAATTCAGCTAGCTGAATTATAAAAAAAAACTTCAATTTTAGCAAATTCATTTAAGAAAATATTTAAAGTGATAAAATTTTCAAATTCAGCTAGTTGAATTAAACTGATAAATTATAATCAATTTTAATCAAGACTTTAAATTCAGCTAACTGAATTACCAAATTTTTTAATTTTTAGCGCTATTGTTTTAGAAAAATTTTCAAATTCAGAGAAAAACTTAAATTCAGCAAGCTGAATTATAATACTTCTTTGTTTTAGAATATTTATTTAATAAAGTAAAGAAAATGTAATAAAATTTGTTAATTCAGCTAGCTGAATTTGACAAAAATTGGGATTTAAAACTTTTCTTTCATTAAATTGATAAATTATAATCAACTTTAATCAAAACTTTAAATTCAGCTAGCTGAAATATCACAATTTTTAATTTTTAGGGCTTATGCTTTAGAATAATTATAAAATTCAGAGGAAAACTTAAATTCAGCAAGCTGAATTATAATACTTCTTTGATTTTAGAATATTTATTTAATAAAGTAAAGAAAATGTAATAAAATTTGTTAATTCAGCCAGCTGAATTTGACAACAATTGGGATTTAAGACTTTACTTTCATTAAATTGATAAATTATAATCAACTTTAATCAAAACTTTAAATTTAATTTAGAAAAATTATAAAATTCATGCAAAAACCTTAAATAAAAATCTTTGATTTTATACTTTTCTTCCAGAAAATCTTTCTTTAAAGAAAAGCTAGCTGAATTATAAAAATATTTAAGTTATGAAATTTATCTTCATAATAATTTAGAAAATTCATTAAAAAAAACTTCAATTCAGCTAGTTATATAATACAAATTTTATAATTTAAAAATTTTTATTGAAGAAAATTTATAAAATGTTATAAAATTTTTAAGTTCAATTAGCTGAATTAATAAAATTTTTTTATTTAAACAATTTTTTTTGATTTGAATTGAAATAATAGTAACAATATTCAAAAACAAATGTAAATTCAGCTAGCTGAATTACAAAAAAGTTAAATTTTTTTAAAGTATTTTTTTGAAAATGCACAACATTAAAGAAAAACCTTCAATTCAGCTAGCTGAATACCAAAAATTATTTTACTTTAGTTTATTAAAAACTTATATATTTTTTTAATTACTTTTCTCTACTTAACTTTAATTCAATTTATTTCTTTTCATGATTTTCTGGTTATTTTCCTGTTATTAGACAAATTTAAACAGCTCTTCAGTTTTACCTCAATTTTCATTTGCTGAATTTCATTTTAAAGCATTCACTTCAAAGATTTTCATATATTCTCCATATTAATTTATTATAATTTTAATTTATTTATTCTTTTTAATTTCCTTCTCAAGTATTTCACATTTTCTAAAATTTTGTTTTTTTTCACATTTTGTTTCTTTTATAAAACAAATAGCACATTTAATATTTAAACATTTTTCTGCTGAATTAGGTTAAATATACCATTTTTTTAGTTAACACAAAAGATTATATTTTATATAGGTATAAGGTAATGTATGTATATTCTCCATTTGCTTACTTCTACACACATAAAATTTCGCATTCATTACAATTAAAATTATGTTTGTTTAAATGGCAAAAATATAGAAAATAAAAAACTTTTGCTGAATTGCATTAACTTGAAAATATTAATATGGTAATGTAGTCTATATACATATAAATATTTATAATTTGTAAACCTACACTGTTCATTTAATATTATATATATATATATATATATATTCTCTACCACAAAATAAGTTTAAACCACAAAAGGACCACCAACAACTTGACAAACATGCTGATGTTGTAGTTGTTTGTAAAAAATAACACGCACTGAGAATATAAAACACAACAATTTTACCATTCTAACATACAAATTTATAAACATTATACATATTTATGCCAACAAACGGCCTTTTTTTGCAATATATTCTAATCCTTAATTTTCGCACACCTGATCTCTACAGTTTATAAAAAAAAACAACAACTGCTAGCTGGTTTCACAAATTTAAACTGCTGCCAACAATTTACAGTATCAAACTAAAACATAACTTTTAAAATCACAGTCATATGTGAAAATAATTTTATATATTTAAAAAGTTTAGTCCACTTATTATTGCGATTATACTATAGTGCATACTATAGACTAGATTGTAGTTAAAACTATAGTCTAAATTATACTCTAAACAGCACCTAACCTAATATTGGCTGAACTGTAGACTAGAATATAGTTTAAACTATAGACTTGACTATAGTCTAAATAATAGACTAGACTATACAGTAAACTGTAGACTAACTACAGTGTAAACTACAGACTACAATATAGTCAACAAAATACCGTAAACTGTTGACTAGACCATAGTCTAGACTTTAGTCCTAACTATGCACTAAGACTATAGTATAACCTATAGACTAGACTATAGTGTAGACTATAGTGTAGACTATAGTGTAGACTATAGTGTAGACTATAGTGTAGACTATAGTGTAGACTATAGTGTAGACTATAGTGTAGACTATAGTGTAGACTATAGTGTAGACTATAGTGTAGACTATAGTGTAGACTATAGTGTAGATTATAGTGTAGACTATAGTGTAGATTATAGTGTAGACTATAGTGTAGACTATAGTGTAGACTATAGTGTAGACTATAGTGTAGACTATAGTGTAGACTATAGTGTAGAATATAGTGTAGATTATAGTGTAGACTATAGTGTAGATTATAGTGTAGACTATAGTGTAGACTATACTGTAGACTATAGTGTAGACTATAGTGTAGATTATAGTGTAGACTATAGTGTAGACTATAGTGTAGACTATAGTGTAGACTATAGTGTAGATTATAGTGTAGACTATAGTGTAGACTATAGTGTAGATTATAGTGTAGACTATAGTGTAGACTATAGTGTAGATTATAGTGTAGACTATAGTGTAGACTATAGTGTAGACTATAGTGTAGATTATAGTGTAGACTATAGTGTAGACTATAGTGTAGACTATAGTGTAGATTATAGTGTAGACTATAGTGTAGACTATAGTGTAGACTATAGTGTAGATTATAGTGTAGATTATAGTGTAGACTATAGTGTAGACTATAGTGTAGACTATAGTGTAGATTATAGTGTAGACTATAGTGTAGACTATAGTGTAGACTATAGTGTAGATTATAGTGTAGATTATAGTGTAGACTATAGTGTAGACTATAGTGTAGACTATAGTGTAGATTATAGTGTAGATTATAGTGTAGACTATAGTGTAGACTATAGTGTAGACTATAGTGTAGACTATAGTGTAGATTATAGTGTAGACTATAGTGTAGACTATAGTGTAGACTATAGTGTAGACTATAGTGTAGATTATAGTGTAGACTATAGTGTAGATTATAGTGTAGACTATAGTGTAGACTATAGTGTAGATTATAGT
This sequence comes from Protocalliphora azurea, assembly GCA_932274085.1. Lineage (NCBI taxonomy): Eukaryota > Metazoa > Arthropoda > Insecta > Diptera > Calliphoridae > Protocalliphora > Protocalliphora azurea. The sequence continues at coordinate 14,175,461 of OW026522.1, forward strand.
GTAGACTATAGTGTAGATTATAGTGTAGACTATAGTGTAGACTATAGTGTAGACTATAGTGTAGACTATAGTGTAGATTATAGTGTAGACTATAGTGTAGACTATAGTGTAGACTATAGTGTAGACTATAGTGTAGATTATAGTGTAGACTATAGTGTAGACTATAGTGTAGACTATAGTGTAGACTATAGTGTAGACTATAGTGTAGACTATAGTGTAGAGTATAGTGTAGATTATAGTGTAGATTATAGTGTAGACTATAGTGTAGACTATAGTGAAGACTATAGTGTAGATTATAGTGTAGACTATAGTGTAGATTATAGTGTAGACTATAGTGTAGACTATAGTGTAGACTATAGTGTAGACTATAGTGTAGATTATAGTGTAGATTATAGTGTAGACTATAGTGTAGATTATAGTGTAGACTATAGTGTAGACTATAGTGTAGACTATAGTGTAGACTATAGTGTAGATTATAGTGTAGACTATAGTGTAGATTATAGTGTAGACTATAGTGTAGACTATAGTGTAGATTATAGTGTAGACTATAGTGTAGATTATAGTGTAGACTATAGTGTAGACTATAGTGTAGATTATAGTGTAGACTATAGTGTAGACTATAGTGTAGATTATAGTGTAGACTATAGTGTAGACTATAGTGTAGATTATAGTGTAGACTATAGTGTAGACTATAGTGTAGACTATAGTGTAGATTATAGTGTAGACTATAGTGTAGACTATAGTGTAGACTATAGTGTAGACTATAGTGTAGACTATAGTGTAGACTATAGTGTAGATTATAGTGTAGACTATAGTGTAGACTATAGTGTAGACTATAGTGTAGATTATAGTGTAGACTATAGTGTAGACTATAGTGTAGACTATAGTGTAGATTATAGTGTAGACTATAGTGTAGACTATAGTGTAGACTATAGTGTAGATTATAGTGTAGACTATAGTGTAGACTATAGTGTAGACTATAGTGTAGACTATAGTGTAGATTATAGTGTAGACTATAGTGTAGACTATAGTGTAGATTATAGTGTAGACTATAGTGTAGACTATAGTGTAGACTATAGTGTAGACTATAGTGTAGACTATAGTGTAGACTATAGTGTAGACTATAGTGTAGACTATAGTGTAGACTATAGTGTAGACTATAGTGTAGACTATAGTGTAGACTATAGTGTAGACTATAGTGTAGACTATAGTGTAGACTATAGTGTAGACTATAGTGTAGACTATAGTGTAGACTATAGTGTAGACTATAGTGTAGACTATAGTGTAGACTATAGTGTAGACTATAGTGTAGACTATAGTGTAGACTATAGTGTAGACTATAGTGTAGACTATAGTGTAGACTATAGTGTAGACTATAGTGTAGACTATAGTGTAGACTATAGTGTAGACTATAGTGTAGACTATAGTGTAGACTATAGTGTAGACTATAGTGTAGACTATAGTGTAGACTATAGTGTAGACTATAGTGTAGACTATAGTGTAGACTATAGTGTAGACTATAGTGTAGACTATAGTGTAGACTATAGTGTAGACTATAGTGTAGACTATAGTGTAGACTATAGTGTAGACTATAGTGTAGACTATAGTGTAGACTATAGTGTAGACTATAATGTAGACTATATACTACACTGTAGTGTAGACTATAGACTAGACTATAGTGTAGACTATAGACTAGACTATAGGTAGACTATAGACTAGACTATAGTATAGACTATAGACTAGACTATAGTATGGACTATAGACTAGACTATAGTGTAGACTATAGACTAGACTATAGTGTAGACTATAGACTAGACTATACTGTAGACTATAGACTAGACTATACTGTAGACTATAGACTATACTATAGTGTAGACTATAGACTAGACTATAGTGTAGACTATAGACTAGACTATAGTGTAGACTATAGACTAGACTATAGTGTAGACTATAGACTAGACTATAGTGTAGACTATAGACTAGACTATAGTGTAGACTATAGACTAGACTATAGTGTAGACTATAGACTAGACTATAGTGTAGACTATAGACTAGACTATAGTGTAGACTATAGACTAGACTATAGTGTAGACTATAGACTAGACTATAGTGTAGACTATAGACTAGACTATAGTGTAGACTATAGACTAGACTATAGTATAGACTATAGACTAGACTATACTGTAGACTATAGACTAGACTATACTGTAGACTATAGACTAGACTATAGTGTAGACTATAGACTAGACTATAGTGTAGACTATAGACTAGACTATAGTATAGACTATAGACTAGACTATAGTGTAGACTATAGACTAGACTATAGTGTAGACTATAGACTAGACTATAGTGTAGACTATAGACTAGACTATAGTGTAGACTATAGACTAGACTATAGTGTAGACTATAGACTAGACTATAGTGTAGACTATAGACTAGACTATAGTGTAGACTATAGACTAGACTATAGTGTAGACTATAGACTAGACTATAGTGTAGACTATAGACTAGACTATAGTGTAGACTATAGACTAGACTATAGTGTAGACTATAGACTAGACTATAGTGTAGACTATAGACTAGACTATAGTGTAGACTATAGACTAGACTATAGTGTAGACTATAGACTAGACTATAGTGTAGACTATAGACTAGACTATAGTGTAGACTATAGACTAGACTATAGTGTAGACTATAGACTAGACTATAGTGTAGTCTATAGACTAGACTATAGTGTAGACTATAGACTAGACTATAGTGTAGACTATAGACTAGACTATAGTGTAGACTATAGACTAGACTATAGTGTAGACTATAGACTAGATTATAGTGTAGACTATAGACTAGACTATAGTGTAGACTATAGACTAGACTATAGTGTAGACTATAGACTAGACTATAGTGTAGACTATAGACTAGATTATAGTGTAGACTATAGACTAGACTATAGTGTAGACTATAGACTAGATTATAGTGTAGACTATAGACTAGACTATAGACCAGACTATAGACTAGACTATAGTGTAGGCTATAGACCAGACTATAGACTAGACTATAGTGTAGACTATAGACTAGACTACAGTGTAGACTATAGATTAGACTATAGTGTAGACTATAGACTAGATTATAGTGTAACTGTAGACTAGACTATAGTGTAGACTATAGACTAGACTATAGTGTAGACTATAGACTAGACTATAGTGTAGACTATAGACTAGACTATAATCTACACTAAGGACTATAGTCTAAACTATTGCCTATTTATAGCCTATTCTGTACTCTATTCTATAATTTGTCTTTACTATATTCTGTAGTCTATTCTATAGTCAAATTGATATTTTATTCTATACTCTTATTTATAGTTTAGCCTGAAGTATGGCCTTTATTTTAAAGAAATTTTTGTAGTTATCCATCCTTATAGGGTATTTGATCATTTCGTACAAACCTGCAATGATAAAAATAAGAATGAAAATCAGAATGAGTATTTTAATTTTTTATATTTTCTCATTTACATTAAAAATAACTTCTTTATTTGCATTATTTAATTAATGTTAACATTTAACAATACAATGTCATTATATTTAAATATATGTAAATGTAAAAATAATTTTATTTTTAACTTTAACAATATGAAACTACTGCTACCTTCTCCCTCTCATCACAACTTTACGGCTTTTTTTAAAAGTCTCCTATCATTTGTCATTTATCATGCGATTTTGTAACAAACAATGTGTTGAAAAAAGTTTAAAGAAAAGACAATAAGAGTATTAATTTACTGTTAAACAATAATAATAAAAAAAAAAAAAAACGACATAAGAGAAATGGCAGTCATTATTATACAACTAGTAAAACTTTTAATTTCTCAAATAAAACTATTTTTACAAATAATTACAAAAGTTTTAGTTTTATTTCTTTTTTTTTATTTATTCTTTGCCTTTTTTCCATTTAGCTTAGCTTGTTTTACCCACAAGTCAAACAAATCATGGCAATGGAGTGGCAAGGCTGTTTATCTTAAATGTCAGTTTAGTTAAGTGAGGGAGTGTATGTGTGGGTGTTGTTAAGTGAGAAAGAGCAAAAAGAGAGTAGTTGGGTGGTAAGTGGGTGGTGGTTGATATGTTGTTTTTATTAGTATGCAAATAATTATTTGCATTTTATATTTCTTATTATTGTAGTTGAATTTGTGTTTTTTTTTTTTACTGTTAGTGTCATTTGATATTCCTTTTTATGTTTCTGTTGCAGTTGTTGTTCAGGTTCTTTCGCATTTAGCCTTAACTAAATGGCAGATAAAATATATACTTTAACTAGTATGTACAAGTATGTATTTACTTTGATTTTGTTTGTGTTAATGCTAAGGCAAATATCTGGGAGGATTTTCTTTTTTTTTTTTTTTGTTTTTTTTTGCTTTAAATGGATGTTTAGTTGGAATAAGTATGACCTAAGCAAATTATGTATTTATAGCTGTCACTTTCAGAGTAAAGTGAAATAGGAAAGTTTTAGAATGGTTAACGAAATGAAGCTAAATCCAATTTAATTCTACTATAGCCTACTCTATAGTCTCGACTATATTCTACTCTATAGTCAAGGCCATAGATTAATAACTAGATATTTATGTGAGAGAAAAAAACCTGATTCAATTGTCAAAAACCTAATTCATGCAACAACATTGTTGAATGGTTGAAAATGTAATGCACTATCAAATTTTATCGCATTCAAAGTTATTTTTCAATCGTAATCAGTATGGATTCCGTCGGAATCATAACACAAATTCTCTTCTACTTTCACTTACAGAGTCCATAAGACGTAATCTGGATGAACACAATAATTCTATAGTGGTTTGCTTAGATCTTACGAAAGCTTTCGATCGCATCAACCATATAGCAAATATTCTTTTTCAACAGCAGCCTGTAAGATAATGTATTCATATTTAAGTGATAGGTCTCAGTTTGTTTCCATTGGTGGAATAAATTCGTCAATAGGTCATGTTGCTTCCGGTGTACCCCAAGGTTCTGTATTGGGACCACTACTCTTTCAATTATATTTGGTTGATTGTATCTCTCAAATTAATAATGATTTTTGCAAATTATATGTATTTGCTGGTGATATTTTTTTATTATATTATTTTAATCCTAATTAGCACAATTCTTTACAATCTCGTTTGAATTGTCATCTGAATATGGTGAGTGAGTGTATGCGTCTCAATTATCTTGAAATAGATCCTAACAAAATTAAAGCCATTCACTTCAAGTTACCAAATTGTAATTATGTTTATCCAGATGTTTATGTAAGCGGGGAGGTTATATATAGCCGCGACTATAGTCTACTCTTTACTCACGACTATAGATAGTTCTACAGTTTCAACTATAGTTACTCCATAGCTTCGACTAAAATTTTATCTATAATCTTGACTATAGCTGACTCTATAGTCAAGGCTATATTCTTTTTTTTTTAATTTTTTCATTTTCGAATTCATACCGACTAAAACCACCTCCTTCGTCAATCAGCAACACTGCCGAACTCTCTACAAACATATTGCATCGCAGGGCATTACAGCCTTATCTAGGCTACGTCTGGTGTCTGGGATTTCCTCAGATTCTCTTCCGTTCTAAGTTTATCATGAATGCTTTTAATCATTGAGGATCCCAATTTCCTCTCTTATTAAGGATGATGTCCACAATATTTTGCGGATTCAGTTGGCTCTCAAGGACTTCTTCTGCTTTTTGTCGATCGTGGCGAAAGCGTGCGCAGTTGAACACGATATTTTTCGGGTCTTCCTCTTGGTTTGGACAGTTAGGGCAATATGAGGAGTTATCAGACCCGAATCTGTACAAGTAACTTCGGTATTCTCCGTGGCCTGAGAGAATCTGCATTAGGTGTTAATTTATTTCTCCATGTCGTCTGTTTAGACATACATCTATTCTCGGGATTAGTTTAAAGGTCCACCTTCCTTTAAAGGTCCACCTTCCTAGTTGATTTGGATCTCTTCTGATTTCATCCAAGCGTTTGGCTTCGTCATACAAGATATCTATGGGAATCATTCCCGCTATGACATGGGCCGCTTCGTCGGATATTGTTCGAAAAGAGCAGCATACCCGTAGGACCGATAACTTGTATAAAGATTTTAGTTCCCTCGCTGCGGTCTTTACTTTCATAGCTACTAATCATATGGGAACATCGTAAAATATAAGTCAAGGCTATATTCTATAGTCACTAGACTATAGTCTATTCTATAGTCTACTATAATTAACTCTATAGTCACGACTATAATTAACTCTATAGTCTCGACTATAGTTTACTCCATAGATTTGACTGTAGTTTTCTCTATAATCTCGACTATAATCTATTCTATAGACTCGATTAAATTCAATTCTATAGTTTCTACTATAGTGTACTCTATAATCTAGACTTCTCTACTGTTTCGACGTTAGTCGCTTCTATACTATCTACTATAGTCTCCACTATAGTCTACTCTAAAATATTGACTATTTAATAATCCAAAATGTAAATTCTAAGCTTCGAGTCTCTGGATATCCATCCATGATGAAATTTGGAGATAAAGAATCCTCAAACGATACAGATATTTACGATATGTGTGCTGCTTTCTTCTCATCCGACTATTCTGATAAAGAATTACATAAACTTTCCAATTATCCATATCCAATTCCTGCTGCAACCTTAATAAATTGTCCAACATTAGATAAATCGATGGTACTGAGAGCTGTACAGAATCTAAAATATTCTGATAAATGTGGACCTGACGGTATTCCAAGCTGTATTCCTATTAAATGTTTACATTCTCTTATCTCTCCAATAACATACTTATTCAATATATCAATACTTAGTGGTTACTTTCCTGAAGTTTAACAAAAGTTAAATAATAAGACTTTATTATTGTATGATTATGAAAAACATGTTATAGTAAATAGCTTTAAGAATAATATATACACTGCCTGCCACTTGAATAAGGAATCACATTTTTTATAACTTTAATTAAGTATATCTCCTAAACTAAAGTTCAGAAAAAAATAATTTTTTGCGCAACCAAATTTCAAAGTGTTGACTTTAGTTTCCTGAAGAAACTATAAAAAATATTTAAAATAATAATATTTAAAATTTATTTAAAGACATGTATTTCTATGGTACTATTTCGTGTGTCACTTGAATAAGGAATTCTTTTAATATTAATCAGGTAGGCTATGATTTGAATTTCTTTCTATATATTTATTTAAAATGGGACGTGGTAAGGCTCTTAAAAAGAAAAAATTCTGATTTTAAAATCTCAGGTCCAAATAGCCAAAAACATTAATAGAGGAAAGACAGTTGTGTACAATTATTTAAATAACGTGGAAAGATATGGAAAAAACATGAAAGGGCGAAAGAAAATGGCAACAACTGCAAAAGAAAGACAAAAAATTCTTAGAATTGCATTAAATTCTGCCACGTCGGTATCAAAAATACGTGAAAAAAAGTGGAGTCAGTGCCAGTCTAAGAACAGTGCACCGTATTTTAATGTCGTGCCCATACATAGTCCGACGAAAACTGCAAAAAAAACCACCACTTAATGAAAAACTCAAATCACAACGTCTCCAGTTTGCCAAAAATACAATGACTTGGTCCGACAAATGGTTTAAAGTTGAATTTTCCGATGAAAAAAAGCTTAATATTGATGGTCCCGATGGGTATAACTAATGGGTAATTCAAGTAGAGATACTTTTTTCAATAGCCTTTTTTTGACAGTTCACGTGTGAGTCGTGTCATGCTGTCATGTTATTTTTGTTTAGTATTATTTGACATTTCATAATGCAAAAACTTAAGGCTGAACAACGTTTACAAATCGTTCAACTTTATTACGAAAATTCACGTTCTGTGAGGAATGTGTTCCGTGCACTTCGCTCAACTTATGGTCAATATAATCGGCCTACTGAGCGTACTATTCGCAACACCATCACCCATTTTAAGACCCAGCATTCATTATTGGATAATATTCGACCGAATAGTCCACGTCCAGCATGCTGCGAAGAAAATATAGCGGCCGTAGCTGAGAGTGTACACGATGACCGATTCGGCGCCGTTCGCAGCAACTCGGACTGACGTATGGAACGACATTTTACCTCGAGATCTTAAATTGAAAGCGTACAAAATACAGCTTGTGCAACAACTGAAGCCGTTCGACCTTCCCAAGCGACATCGCTTCGCTCTATGGGCTCTTGAAAAGCTCCAAGAAGATCCGACGTTTTCTAGGCAAATTTTGTTCAGCAATGAGGAATATTTCTGGCTCAATTGCCGCATTTGGGACGAAGAGCAACTTGAAGAGATTCAAGAACTGCCACTTCATCCAAAAAAAATAACGGTTTGGTGTGGTTTGTGGGCCGTTGGAATCATCGGTCCATATTTCTTTCAAAATGATGCCGGTGCGAACGTAACGGTCAATGGCGACTGTTATCGTGCCATGATAACCGACTATTTAATGCCTGAAATTGAAGCTCGTGATCTCGGCGACATTTGGTTTCAGCAAGACGGCACCACTTCCCATACATCGCATCAATCAATGGAATTATTGAGAGAACATTTTGGTGAGCACATAATTTCACATTTTGGGCTAGTGGATTGGCCACAAAGATCGTGTGATATCACACCGTGAGACTTTTTCCTGTGGGGATATGTAAAGTCTAAAGTTTATGCGGACAAACCCGCTTCGATTCAGGTCTTGGAGGAAAACATCACGCGTGTCATCCGCCAGTTACTAGTCGAAATGCTCGAACGAGTCATGGAAAATTGGACTCAATGGATAGACCATCTGCGACGTAGCAACGGCCAACATTTGATAGACATAATCTTCAAAAAATAAATGCCAAAGAATGTTCTTTCAAATGATAATAAACATTCCCCATTAAATTTGAATTTTTTGTGTTTTTTTTTTTTTTTTCTTTAAAAAAGTAGGGAACCTCGAAATGGATTACGCTTTATTACTTCCATGACCTAAATAAGAAGAAATTATTTTTGAGCCGCAGACACAGTCGAGAGGTCGGAATAATGGTATGGGGTAACATTTCGTATTATGGTACCATAGAATTGGTTTTTGTATCCAACAAAATGACTGCAACGATTTACAAAAACATTGTGGAGGAAGCATTTCCAAAATTTAATGATTTCTTTGGACCCATACCCTGGAAGTACCAACACGACAACGCTCCGATTCATACCGCCAGAGCAGTAAAACAATGGTTTAATCAACAAGGTGTTAAACTTTTGGATTGGCCCCCATATTCATCAGATCTGAATCCAATGGAAAATGTCTGGGGTTGGCTTGCAATAAAAGTTTATGAAGGAGGAAAACAATTAGAGAGAGAGATAGAATCCTTAAAGGATGCAATAACGGAAGCATGGAGTTCAATTTCGCTAAATTACTTAGAGTCTCGACAATATCATTTACTCGCTCTCTCTCTCTCTCTCTCTCTTTTTTTTCTCCTTTTTATTTTCATTGCATTAAAAGTATTGCCCCAACACTTTTAATTTCATTATTATTATTTGTTTATATCTTCATTGTCAACACGTAAAGCTATCACCATATTGTTGACAAAACTATTACATGACAAAACTTTTTTAACATGTTATCTTTATAAGCTATTTTCATTGCTATTAAAGTTTTGTTAGCATTTGAATTTTTTTTATTTTCGTAATTTTATTAAAAAATTTTAAGCCTCTTATCTAAGTGACAAAACATTTTAAATAAAGTTTATTTTGTCTGAAAATATTACAGCTACAAATTACTCTTAAAACACTAGAAAAAAAATAAAAACAAAACTTTTTGTTTTTTTTCTTTTTACTAAAAACATAAAACACTCATATTTGTTTTAAAAGTATTTAGCATTTTTTTCTAGATCTTGGTTTTGTACTGAAACCCAAAAAATATATATATATTTTTTTTTCTTCACCACTCTTAAACAGATTTTATGTTTCAAGATTATATTTGTGGTTGTTTTTTTGTGTCAAATTATATTAAAACAAGAAAAACAACAAAAAAATATATATATTTCTTGTGGTTTCTTATGTTTTTGCTTTTAATGAAGTGTTCTTGAACATTATAATTTTCTTTATTTTTTCTAGTAGATTTTTAACATGATCTTTGTGTGACTAGTAAAAGAAAAAAAAATGTTTTTTTTTTTTTTGTAGATTTTTAATTAACATTTTTAGGTTTTATAAAGTGTGAATTTTAATATTTCCTTTCTTCCTTGCTTTCTTCTTTTCCTTTTCTTAAATGTGTGCGTTAGAAAAAAGGGTAATTTTTTTGCATCTTTTTTTTTGCTGCTGGTGTTTTTTTGTGTGTGCTAAACCATAATTAAGTGTAAAATTTTAGTTTAGTTGGGTTCAATTGGTTGAATAAACTTAAATTTTCTTATTTAGTTAAAAAGTTAAGGCAATGAAAAGTAAAGGATTTATTTAATAAACAGTGTAACCATATGGATGCAATTTAAAAAAACCTAAAAGGAGTGGCAATAAATTCGTTTAGGTTCCAGCTTATATTATGGTTCCGTTCGGAATCACTTCTAGTTCAGTTCGGAATCCCTTCTAGTTCAGTTCAAAATCAGTTTAAGTTCAATTCCAGTTCAGTTCTGGTTATGTTCTAATTCAATTCTAGTTCAAGTTCAACTCAAGTTCAGTTATATTTCAGTTCCAGTTCATTTCTAATTCAGTTCTAGCTCATTTCTAACTCACTTCTAGTTCAGTTCCAGCACAGCTCTAGCTCAGTTCAATTTCAGTTCAAAATCAGTTATAGTTCTGTTCTGGTTCAGTTCTAGTTCAGCTCAAAATCAGTTATAGTTCAGTTCTGGTTCAGTTCTAGTTCAGTTCTAATTCAGTTTTAACTCAATTCCAGTTCCGTTCTAATTCAGTTCTAATTCAGTTCAGTTCCAGTTCAGTTCTAATTCAGTTCTAGCACTCTTCTAGTATAGTTGCAGCTTAGTTTTAGTTCAGTTCTAATTCAGTTCTAGCTCATTTATAACTCACTTCTAGTTCAGTTCCAGCACAGCTCTAGCTCAGTTCAATTTCAGTTCAAAATCAGTTATAGTTCAGTTCTGGTTCAGTTCTAGTTCAGTTTTAATTCAGTTTTAACTCAATTCCAGTTCCGTTCTAATTCAGTTCTAATTCAATTCAGTTCCAATTCAGTTCTAACTCAGTTCTAGCTCATTTCTGGCTTACTTCTAGTTTAGCTCTAGCACAGCTCTAGCTCAGTTCGAGTTCAGTTCGAAATCAGTTATAGTTCTGTTCTGGTTCAGTTCTAGTTCAGCTCAAAATCAGTTATAGTTCAGTTCTGGTTCAGTTCTAGTTCAGTTCTAATTCAGTTTTAACTCAATTCCAGTTCCGTTCTAATTCAGTTCTAATTCAGTTCAGTTCCAGTTCAGTTCTAATTCAGTTCTAGCACTCTTCTAGTATAGTTGCAGCTTAGTTTTAGTTCAGTTCTAATTCAGTTCTAGCTCATTTATAACTCACTTCTAGTTCAGTTCCAGCACAGCTCTAGCTCAGTTCAATTTCAGTTCAAAATCAGTTATAGTTCAGTTCTGGTTCAGTTCTAGTTCAGTTTTAATTCAGTTTTAACTCAATTCCAGTTCCGTTCTAATTCAGTTCTAATTCAGTTCAGTTCCAATTCAGTTCTAACTCAGTTCTAGCTCATTTCTGGCTTACTTCTAGTTTAGCTCTAGCACAGCTCTAGCTCAGTTCGAGTTCAGTTCGAAATCAGTTATAGTTCTGTTCTGGTTCAGTTCTAGTTCAGCTCAAAATCAGTTATAGTTCAGTTCTGGTTCAGTTCTAGTTCAGTTCTAATTCAATTTTAACTCAGTTACAGTACCATTCTAATTCATTTCTATTACAGTTCTAGTTCAGATCTGCACACTTATAATTCAGTTCTAATTCAGTTCTAGCTTAGTTCCAGCTCACTTCAATTCAAGTTCAGCTCTAATTCAGTTCTATTACAGTTCTAGCGCTCTTCTAGTATAGTTGTAGTTCAGTTCTAATTCAGTTCTAGCTCATTTTTAACTCACTTCTAGTTCAGTTCCAGCACAGCTCTAGCTCAGTTCTATTTCAGTTCAAAATCAGTTATAGTTCTGTTCTGGTTCAGTTCTAGTTCAGCTCAAAATCATTTATAGTTCAGTTTTGGTTCAGTTCTAGTTCAGTTCTAATTCAGTTTTAACTCAGTTCCAGTTCCGTTCTAATTCAGTTCTAATTCATTTCTATTACAGTTCTAGTTCAGATCTAGTTCAGTTCTAGCACACTTATAATTCAGTTCTAGTTCAGTTCTAGCTTAGTTCCAGCTCACTTCAATTCTAGTTCAGTTCTGGTTCAATTCTAGTTCAGATCTCATTTAATTCTTCTAATTCAGTTCTAGTTCAGTTTAACTAAAGTTCTAGTTCAGATCTAAAACAATTCTAGTTCAGTTTAACTCCAGTTCTAGTTGAGTTCTAGTTCAGATCTAGTTTAATTCTAGTTCAGTTCTAGTTCAGTTCTAAATCAGTTCTAATTCAGTTCTAGTGCAGTTTATTTTCAGTTTTAGTTCATTTCTAGTTCAGTTCTAGTTCAGTTATAGTTCAGTTTAACTCCAGTTCTAGTTGAGTTCTAGTTTAGATCTAGTTTAATTCTAGTTCAGTTCTAGTTCAGTTCTAGTGCAGTTTATTTTCAGTTTTAGTGCAGTTTATTTTCAGTTTTAGTTCAGTTCTATTTCAGTTCTAGTTGTATATATTACTCCAGTTCTTATTCTAGATTTGCCAGCACATTTCCCTCTTCAAATCTTAGTTGCCAACTCTCTGTATCATTTACCAGCAACTGACACTTATTTACCGGAAGTACTTTTATTGTGGCATTACCACTTAAATCTTACAATATCCTTCTGTCAACTATTTTGTATTCATAATACTATAACTTCTTTCATAAAAATAATATCTACATTTAAACAAAAACAAACAGTTGCTGCTTAAATAAAACGTTTTGTTTAGTGCGTCATTAAATTTCTATGTCAATGCGCTTAGCAGACTTAACAAATCATTTAAAAAACTCAGTACAAGAACAGGAAAATGACATAAAAATTATTTATAAAATGACTTCAATACCAACTATTTTTAATGACTATAAAAGCATTAAATAAAACATTAAAAGAAACGACTTAACCCTGCTTAATATATATTAAAAAAAATAGCAAATAAAATTCTTAATTTCTATTTACAGAGTTATAATTTTATTTTAGGCATAATCGCTTATAATTCTTTGTACCAATCTTTTGTTTCAAACAATATGTAATTTGTCTTGACTGTTTTATGCTTAATTCTTGGCTTTCTTTTAGCTTAAATACTTGTAACATATTATGTTTTTGTTTCTGCTATTTTTTTGCGTATTTATTTAGTAAATCGCCTTAAATCCTTTTCTCCTGAATTTATTTTATATGCTATTAAATATCAGTTGGACTTATTTTGTTTTCTTTGTGTTTCCTTTGGTGCTTAACTTTACTTTTGGTTGTTAGTAAACATATGAAAATTACGAGGCATATTTTTCATTTTGCTAAGTTGTAAACACAATAGGAAAAATCATTAAGCCAAAATAAATCCAAAGTTCCTAAAAAGCACAACTTGTAAAGCTACGAATTATGTTCACTAAAGTCTTTTGTAATGTAAAAAAAATAGAGGCGTGGAAAAGGATTTAAAGAACTAAAGTAGAGCAGAACAAGAGCTGATATAGAATGGAACTAGAATTGAACTAGAACTGAACTAGAACCTAACCAAACGGAACGGAACTAGAACTTAACTTTAAATGAACTGATTTAAAATTGAATTTGAACTGAAAGAAAAAACAGATTTAAAACTGTAATAGAACTGATTTAGGACGGAACTAGAACTAAAATTGAACTGAACTAGAACTTAACTAGAACTGAACTAGAACGGAACTAGAACTGAACTAAAACAGAACTAGAACGGAACTAGAATTATGTTTACTAAAGCCTTTTGTAATGTATTAAAAATAGAGGCGTGGAAAAGGATTTAAAGAACTAAAGTAGAGCAGAACAAGAGCTGATATAGAATGGAACTAGAATTGAAGTAGAACAGAACTAGAACTTAACTTTAAATGAACTGATTTAAAACTGAAAGTGAACTGAAAGAAAAAACAGATTTAAAACTGAAATAGAACTGTTCTAGAACGGAACTAGAACTAAAATTGAACTGAACTAGAACTTAACTAGAAAGGAACTAGAACAGAGCTAGAACAGAACTAGAATGGAACTAGAACTGAGCTAGAACTGAAATAGAACTGAAATAAGACTGAAGTAGAACTGAACTATAACTGAAATAGAACTGAAGTAGAACTTAACGAAAACTAAACCAGAAAGGAACTGGAACTGAAATAAAACAGAAGTAGAACTAAACTAGAACTGAACTTAAATTGAACTAGAGCTGAACTTAAACTGAACTAGAATTGAACTTAAACTAGGCTAGAACTAAACTAGAATTGAATTAAAACTGAACTAGAACGGAACTAGAACTTAACTGTAACTGAACTAGAACTGAAATAGAACAGAAGTAGAACTGAACTAAAACTGAACTTAAATTGAACTAGAGCTGAACTTAAATTGAACTAGAGCTGAACTTAAACTGAATTTTTTTTTAATATTAATATAAAATGTTAATCTTTTGAATTGTAAACAACTACTGTAAATAAATAAATAAAAAAAAATTATAATAGAAATATAACTGAACTAAAATTGAACTAAAACTGAACCAGAATAGAAGTGGAGCTGAACTACTACAGAACTATAACTGAAGTAAAGCTGAACAGTAACTAAATGAAAGCTGAACTGGAGCTTTAATTTAGTTACTTTTCTGTTCTAGTTAAGTTCTACTTCAGCTCTATTTCAGTTCTAGTTCAGTAGAACTGAACTTAACTTGAAATTAACTGTTTTATAACTGAACAAAAACTGATTTAAAACTGTACTAGAACTGAACTAGAACTTTAGTTAAACTGAACTAGAACTAAATTAGAACTTAACTAGAACTGAAATTGAATTGAAATATAACTGAAGTAGAACTGAACTAGAACTAAACCAGAACTGAACTAGAACTAAACTAAAACTCAATTGGAATAGAACTAGAACTGAAGAATTGAACCATAATTGAACTTGAATTGATCTAGAACTAAACTAGAACTGTATTAGAACTGAATCAAAACTTAACTAAAACTGAACTAGAATAGAAGTAGAACTATAACTTACTTAGAACTGAACTAAAACTGATTTAAAACAGAAGGAGTACTAAACTAGAGAGAAGCTAAAACTGATTTTGAACCAAACTAGAACAGAACTGAAACTTAACTAGAACTGAAGTAGAAAGAACAAAAACTAATTAAAAAGAACTAAAACCGAATAAGAACTTATTTAGAACTTTACTAGAACTGAACTAGACTGAATTAGATTTGATTTAAAGCATATCTATAACTGAACGAAAACTGAACTTGAATTGATTTTGATTAAGCGAGAAACTAAACTAAAATTGATGGAAAATTTAAAAAATCAAAATAACTACAATTTATTTAAAGCCAAAAATTTCACTTTAATTCTCATAATTCTCATTTTTCTCATTTTTCTCATTTTTCTCCCTCTTTTAAGTCTACACCCCCTTCATTTTCGAAATACTCGTAAAATCATAAATGAAATATTAAATAAAACTTTTCATTGCAACTTATTTCCACCTGAGTTTTTTTAAGAGAAAAAAAAATAATTCTAAAAACTTTTTTTTCTCTTTTTTTATTTTTGATTACTTTCAATGAAAGGGGTTTAAGAAATTTTTTAATTAATATAAGACACCTTACAATACTCATGCCACTTCTCTAACAGGTTGCATGTCAAAAACCGATTATAAAATGTCTAGCCAAGTTGGCTAAATTAAACTACATAAAATTAAATGTTGAATAAAGCAATATTTAGTTGAATTGTTTTTTTTTTATTTTATTTTTTCATTTAATATCTATGTTTATCACAATTTGCCAGCATAAAATACTGAAAGAAAATATGTGTGGAAAATCAAAATAGAGAGCCAAATAACAGTGGTCGGCAAAAAAAATCCTCCCTTAAAAACGTATAGTAAGATGTGCTAAACACGAACATTTTCGAAAAACGAGACATTGAAACTTGATAAATCCGATCTGACGTTAAAATACAAATGTGGATATGATGGATTGTCAGCACTATCAGAATACAAATAAGCTTCAATCGAGGGAAAGTTGTACAGACTACAAAAGTGTTTTTATGACATCGCTGGTTTCACTACGCTTAAAAAAGGATTCGTAAGAACTATTCACGTTAACTAATGCTACTAAATATGTTTGGAAAAGCCCAACTCTACGATCAAAGGTATATACAGACCAATAATGTTTCAATATGGTGGTGTCTTTTCCATTCTGCTGGTGCCTAATTATAGTCCATAAACTCATAAAACTCAACTGAATACAAATCACAGAAATTGAAACAAATGAATTAAAATATGTTTCGTTGGAGGGTCAGTAACGACTTGTTATTTAAAAATTTAAATTTTAGCGTTCCTTATAACAAACGGACAAACTGTTCTCGAGTTATAGTAAAATATACACATGTAATCGCCTTATAAAGACCTGATAGAAAAAATCTGACAGCAGATTCGAGTTAAGCTCGTCAAATACCATCTAGTCCATTTATTTTTTTCTTAAGGGAAAAGGTCTTCAATGGAGTCCCGAATACGTCAGCCTTTTCTACCTACCTACCCACCACAGTGGGGCAGAATCGAAATTTTTTGGAAATAAATCTGTAACTTCTGATCGGCCGGTTGGATTTTCATGAAATTTGGTATAGGCGTAGCAGAGGAGTGTACAATGTTATGTTTGGAAGGGGGGCGTAGCAATCTTCCCAGGGGCGGAGCTAAGGGGGCTCAAAGTTAGGTACCTCTGACCTAAAAAATTTTTAATCACTTGCAAAATTTCTGTTTTTGTATTTTTATTGTAGGCCCTGATAAGACCTATAAAAAACATGCTTACATGTCCTATTTATCTCTTATAGTTTTCGAGTTATTTGCCTTTGAATTTTTAAACACCATAATTTTGCATATTCTTGGTCCAGTTTTTTTTCATATATATCCTAGTATTTCCGAACGATTTTATTATTTTTTTTCTTAACTAGTTAAAGAACAAAATTATCTATTGAATAAAAAAAATTGAAGTCGATATCTTTACCGAGTCCAAAAATAAACGATTTTGAATTTGAAAATTGCAAAAAAGACGACTTTTTGTGTTTTTTTTTTTTTGCCGAAAAAGTATCTACACTCTTTTTTATCTAAAATAAAATTTTCTTTAGCATCATATAACAATTTTTGCACTTTTCTGAAAGGTAACTTCACAGAGATGACTTTAAGATAAAAAACTAGCCCAATAACTCAATTGGTCATGGTACATACCCTCCCGAATTCGACCCATTTTATATGAAAGTTTTGAATTTAGACCATATTTTCTCAAATCCCAAAGTACGAAACGACAAGCGGAATATATTTTAAGAATCTTCAATATGTTGTTAAAAGTTTTAAATCAAAATCTACGGGACTTCGGAAAAATGTGGATTCTATAGCCAAAAATGTAAAAAATCTAATTTTTGGGAATTTTCATTAGTTTGTTTAGGAATTCAGGAAAACCCTACCCCTGATTGAAATTTGTTTAACGCGCTTTTATTTACATTAATAAGATCCATATTTCCTGCAAATTTCATTAAGATATCTTTATAAACAAATATGTTATTACAATTAAAAAAATTTGTATTTTCTCCAAAAACCCCAAATTGGGCCTTTTGTTTGGTTGATTTCTAAATAGCGAAAGAAATTTTAAAAATATGTATTCCAAATTAAGCTTATCCTTTAGCATATATAATTTCCGATCTTTTGCAAAAAGATTCAAGTCAATATCATGCCTCATTTCAGAAATAAATCCTGGGGGATTGTTATGCCCCCCCCCCTTCTAAACATAACATTGTACACTCCTCTGCTACGCCTATACCAAATTTCCGATCAGAAGTTACAGATTTATTTCCAAAAAATTTCATTTCTGCCCCACTGTAATTGGTAGGTAGGCAGGTAGGTAGGTAGGTAGCAAAGGCTGGCATATTCGGGACTCCATCGAGAGACCAAACGGTCCATTGTGATCCCTAACAATTAGTTATAAATGCACCTAAGCCATTTTATACCCATTACATACCCTATGAGATTAATAAGCCCTTTGCCTGTAACCTCATCTAGTTCATGCAGTGTGTGGCTCCCAAACCACCTCAGCCTTCCGTAACACACATTGACAGAGTATGTGCTCCATTTTCTCTAGCTCCTATACATTATCGTACGTCCTACAAAAGTCTGATGTGCCAATGTCCCATTTACTCTTCATATTCCCTAATAAGAAGTAACCAGTAATCATGCCAACGATGACTCTCAGAAACTGCTTTAAATTTTTTTTTCCCCATCAGATCTGGATTTTTTCTTTATGGGAGTGTCTAATATTTCGCAAATAATAAGGACATTACGAGAACGGTGTGTACGATTTATATAAATTTTAAAGCAAAAGCTACGGACTAAGAGTACCTTCAGGACTATATTGAGCATAATATTTTCGGAGTTATTTAGAAAATAGTGTTCGAAAAAAATTGTTTTCCTGTAAAATTGAAGACCTTTTTCCTTAAGAAAAAAATAAGTGGCCTAGATGGTATTTGACGAGCTTAACTCGAATCTGCTTTCAGATTTTTTCTATCAGGTTTTTATAAGGCGATTACCTGGGCATATTTTACTATAACTCGAGAACAGTTTGTCCGATTTAAAGAATTGAAACATCAAAAGATGCATACAGAAATTATCTTAACTCATTAGTGGGCAGAATGCGTTATAAGGAACGCTAAAATTTTAATTTTTAAATAACAAGTCGTTACTGACCTTCCAACGAAACATATTTTAATTTATTTGTTTCAATTTCTGTGATTTGTATGTTGAGTTTTATGAGTTTATGGACTATAATTAGGCACCAGCAGAATGGAAAAGATACCACGAATGCTGACGAAGTGTGTATCGGCACAGAAAATACGTATTCCGTTCTTCTGATGCCTTGCATAGGGTGCAATTTTTAGAGACTCAATTAGCAGCGACATTCGTTTGGGGCAAGTAAATGAGAGATTGAACGTAGCGTCGTAAACGCTGTTATAGATGTGGTTACAGTAGTCACATCCGGTTCGAAGGACCATAAACAAGTTTGCAATCTTAAATTGTGTCGTTATCTCTGTTTGGCAATACCGAAGCAGAGTTTACAGACTGTAATTAGACACCAGCAGAATGGAATATATAGTTTTTATGCCGCTACACACTTCGTCAGCATTCGGGATGTCTTATCCATTTTGGTTTCGTTGAATCCTAAACACATATTAAATATTATGTGAATATTTGTGATTTTGTGTATGTTGTTATTTGAATAATTAGTGTAACAGTTCAATTGATGTAAAAAAAATTATGACCTGAGGATGATATGCGACACGCATACAGTCACTTTCAATGTAACGTCTCCTAAAAGGGACACTGCGTCCGTAGTACAATTGTGATAAGATGATTGAAAGATTTTTTTTTTTTTTTCATATACAGACTAACAGTTTCTAAAATATTGAATGAATTGGATGCCTTTGACGATAATGAGTTCGATGACGTTACAATTTACACAATTCCAACATTAGATTAAGCCGCTATTGATCAAGATACTGATGAAAGAGATGATGATCTTAATCATCTTGATCTGACAGTTGAATAACCACAGTGCAATTGGGTGGTAGATTCATTGCTATAATTAAACCGTCATCACTTTTTAGTTCCTCAACTGGGTGACACGTCGCGTTATGTAAAAATAAAACTGCTCTTTGCGTTAGACATTTTGAAGCCAAAAATTCTCGGACCTAAAAAATGTTTACTTATGAACAACTTACTTTTACTAATTGGTGAAAATTAACATACGTGGAGAACAAATTCGTGATAGAACTAGTCCTTGAATATAAATGATGTCACCCAGGCTTTATTACCGGAGTTGTATATTACAGGATTATTGAAAAGCCTTTAAAGGCACGTTCGATTTTCCAACACCCAACAATTTCAGTTTGTCTGTGACATTCGCATTTGAACAGGGCAAAAAAAAGTTATTCGCTCTTTACATATTTTTCTTCCGGAAGCCGTTCTCTCATTACATGTGACAAGCGTGTGATTTGGAAGCATCCTATAATATAAACCGGATTCGTAGACATTGTAGATTTGGTGAAGAATCAACCCATCAACTCATCAACGCAATCCTTAAACTCTTACACAAACGGATCAATAAGATGAGGTTTCGAAGACAATTTCTCGCCCGTTAATTTTTAAAAATCGAATTCCATGTCGACGCTTAAATTTCTTCAACCATCCTTCACTGGCATTGAAATCTGAATTGATTTATTAAATTTTGGAAAACAAATAACTGGCTTCTGTTCATAAAATCGCTGCTGGAACATTTTTTCCCTTTGTTTTACAAACCACTAATAAAGCATTTTTTTCAGTTTACCGCATTATAAAGCCAGAAAATTCATTAAAAAAGTTCGTAGGTAGAAAAGAAAGTGTCCCTGGTAAACACTGCACCTTAAAAAAAGCTGAGTACCCAAAGCTTTTTTTGTAATTCACGCAAATTGAATATATGGAAACTCCACTTTTAAATTTTTTTATTCTCTAATTTTTGAGAAATCGTTGGCTTTACAATATGTTGAACTTTTCCCACATTAAGAGATGTATTTGCACAACAAACGATACGAATAAAGTGACGAAATTTAAGATAAAAATCATCCAAAAAGGTTAATATACCAAAAGACGGGGATTTCCCTGTTTTGGTTATAGACATTGTAATAAAATTAAAAAAAAAAAAACAGATAAAAGTCGCGAAAATAGAACCCGTTTTTTCTAAACTGTCACGATTGTAGAACCTGCAGTTTTAAAAATGAAGCCGTCGCGAATACCGAGTTTTTTGAGGACAAGCAAACTTTTTTTTGCCGACCAGTGTAAATGGAGTTTTAAACATTCTTATTTTTATTTTCAGTAAAATAAAAGCTTTCTTTTGTTATAAATCCTTTAAACCAATTTAGCAATTTATTTGATTTCTTTTAAGTATATTTAAATAAAAATATAAAAGCAATAATTGTTTGCAACATATTCCAGCATATTATTCGTTCTCTTTTTTATTAAATTTTTTATTTTATTAAACAAATTCGTAAATCTTTTACTCAACACAACAAATATTTGCTTTCTCCCTTAAAAAAAAAACAAAAACTGAAAACAAATTCTTAAACTTTTCCAAAATTTCAACAGCTTCAAAAAACTGCCATAATATGGGACTCTAAAAATATGGACATGTATGTATGTGTGTATGTCTGTCAAACGAACATACTTTTAACAGTTTTTAACAATTTCTTTAACGAGCAAAACATTTGAATACACACAGTTTTGCATTTATAACAACAACAAAACAATTATTAACTGTATACCCAGCAAACACGTTGTCACATGTTTGAAATATGATGACTTTAACGTTTGATATTTTTAGTGAGTGGACGGGACAAAATAAAACAGCTGGCTGTTTATCAGCACATGAAGTGGTTAGACTGACGGCTGGAACTCGCCGGATGGGGTGGTTCTTGCCGCCAGAGCTGGGTAACTGTCCACGTACAAAAAAATCATACCAGCTAAAAAAAGGAAGTTTGGAAAAAAATTAAAAGTATGTTGAGACCCGCAGTAGGAGAAAAAAAATACAAACTCCCTGTTCCACAAAAAAAAAATCCATTTAGCTGATGGTTTGCCAAATGTTTCCCACCCTTTTGAGAAATTTTCTTTCAAACCTTGTCATCCTTTACAAATGGTGAAATGTCCCCGAAATCGACTTTCACCTTACCATTTTACTCTCCCCTTTTACTCACCGCTATTAACTTTCTTTACCAATTCATTCTAATGAGAAAACTTTAATAATTTCATTTTAACATTATAAATTTTAATTTTAAAAAGTGCAGAAATTTTATTAATTTACAAAAAATAAAAGAGATAAGCAATTTAACGAAAATTATCTCAAAAAATTTAATTTTAAAATTTGACACTATTCACTTCATTATTAATTTTACTTTTTTTTCAGTTTTCATTTCAGTTTCTCAAATTTCTGGTGACATCTAATGGTAAGTATTAACAAAAACGTGAATTTATTCCTTTATAATTCAGGTGTGATTTATTCTGCAGGTGACAGCAGCAAGAAATTTTATCAGCGATTGGAGGGAGATGACTTTGAGAGGTATTCTGTCGTTCATCTATGTGTTAGGTCCTGGGTATTATAGGTAAGTATTTTATTTTTTTTTTTTTTTAGGTTTTAATTTATATTTATTTTCTTATTTTTTTTCAGGAATTTTTTTATTTCTTCTCAGTTTTTTTTCTAGGTTAAACATTTGGAATACTAACTCCTAATTTTAGGATTTACTATCGCGACGAAGTTATAGGCCTGAGCTCAGCCACACAATTAACAAAACGGATTATAATTTTTTTTTTCCCGGTGAGTCTAAATGTTTTACCTAATCTGCTTTAAATTTTTTTTATTATTTTATTTATTTATTTCTCCTTTTTGTTTAATTTTAGGGATGCTCAGTCCGGTCCGTTAAGTCGTACGGGTAAATTCACTTAACGGTCGAAAACCTTTTACCTAGCACCCCTGGCGTGGGTGTGCTATGCAGCTTCTCCAGCGTTGGATAAGTTACCAGTGGCAAATGGCTGATGCTCGATGGCGGCAGGATTCTTATTAGCCGTTGTTGGTATATTTCTAATTTGTGTTTTATTTATTTGAAGTTTTAACTAGTATAAGTTTTAATTAGATTTAAGTTGTAACTAGTTCTAAGTTTTACATAATTTTATGAAAATTTCAATTTTACTTGAATAAAATTTTGCCACTTAAAAGTTGTTGTTGTGTATGAATTTTTTTTTCGGAGCCACTGGACTCACCTTCATCAACAATCCAAAGGAAAAAAGAAGAAATTTCACTAAATTTGCTTCCACTACAACTCCTATTTTACAATAAGTCCTCCTTCTCCATTTTTCTATAATTGGTTTTCAGCAATATGTTCACTAATAAACTTCTTGCTTCTTTTTGCTTCTTTTTTGTATTTTACAAGATCTTATATTTTTCCCTTTCTTTTGCCTCGCTTTGCCAACTATCGACGTTTTCACCCAACAGGCTGCACACGACAATATCAAACGTGTTTATTAAACTTGTTGCAAATGAAGGTAAAGGTTTGAATTTGAAGTTTGACTTCAAATTGAGAATCATTTGAGCAAAAACGTTTGAAGAACTGTAAATTCTCAAATTGATATCAAATGTTATTATTGAATCATTCTCAAACCTAAATATAACTTTAAAAATATATCTTATATTTAATGTTTATCATTCATAACATAATAATTCATAAATCTAAAGAGAAAAATTAACAAATATTTGAAAAATAGTATTTTCTCAATTTGATATCAAAAGTTATTATCAAATCATTCTAGGAGATTTTTGAAATAATAATAAAAAAAATAAATAAAATTAATAAATAATATTATTTAATCAAATATTTTCTAATTAATACATACGTATATTGTTAGGACGAAATTAAAAGCCTATACAAAAGAAAACCTTTACAAAAAGTTAAAAATGTAAATTACTTTTATATATGTTGCCACATGTGGCCACAATCCACATTTGAAAAAAAGTTTGAGCATTACATTTAACAATGATTTGATAATAATAGTATTTCTCAAGTTGACAATTAATTCTTCTTTATGTTGAGAATGCTATTATTTTTAAGTTATTTTCAAATAATTCTCATACGTTAGACATTTGAGAAAGAACTTAATTTCAAATCTATCTCAATTTTATATCAAACATTTGTGTTTGCTGGGTATATGCTTTATAGCGCCCACTTCTTTTTTATTTCAATTTACTCTTTGCTTAAATTTGTTTCCTTTACATACAACAATATGTATATGAGTGTGTGTGAGTGTGTGTTTGTTTTATTTATGTTAGGCTCAGTTAATCTGTTTTTAGCAGTATTGTCAACTATTTGTAATCAGGGCTGTCAGATGTGGCGATTATTCCCCAAGATTGGCGATTTCTAATTGTGATTTCTAATTTTTACTCTTTGCTTAAATTTGTTTCCTTTACATACAACAATATGTATATGAGTGTGTGTGAGTGTGTGTTTGTTTTATTTATGTTAGGCTCAGTTAATCTGTTTTTAGCAGTATTGTCAACTATTTGTAATCAGGGCTGTCAGATGTGGCGATTATTCCCCAAGATTGGCGATTTCTAATTGTGTTTGGCGACTGAATTTTTCGTTTGGGATTTATAAACGAGGTTTCTATTAGTTTGGCTAATTTTTAAAATTTTATTAAATAGGCATTTGTGGAGAAAAAGTATTAAATTTTCTTTTCTAGATATCGACTATTTTTAGTATTTGCCTATTTAGCAAAATGAAGAGCGTTATTTTACAAATAGCTTCAACTTAGTTTACGGAAGTTTATCCCAAAAAACATATTTTACAACACTTATGTAGTATCAATCTCAACGGTTCTGGAATTAAGAGCTGGTTCAGTTGATGTTCATATTAAATCTTTCCTATAAGCGGGTCCAAATCCGCTTATAGGAAAAACATTTCCTTTAAATTGCCAAACAACTGCAGCATTCTTCAAGCAGAGATCTCGACCATAAAGAGGGCGGTGAACTGGTTAATGTACTACAGGGTATTCGGAGAATATATCCAAATCGCTCCCGGGTGTCTTCTCGACATCTCTGAATAAGTTGGCGAGACATTCAAACATAGAGCTGGTCTGAATTAGAGGTCATTCAAGCACCCCGGGTAATTTTGTAACTAGTTAGAGTACCGCTTTCGGCCTGCAGATTAATAATTCTGCAAAACTTATTGAGAATTACACAAGATAGATGAACGAATGAATCCACATGTTTAGACTCGATGCAAATATGGTCCCATTATGATGAATCTCGATCTAACATCATCATGGGACTATTCTGGCTAGGAAACTAGGACTCCCTTTTAACTACTTTTGTAGAAGTTTTTTATGCAACTGTCCCATTCTTACTGATATTAGTACTACTCATTTTGGCATGTATTATTAGATCTTTCTGATATTGACATCAGATGGATCAATTCTTTCATACATGCGTCGGGTTGGTTCGCTTCAAACGCTGTTATGGACACGTTAGTTAGCAAGACATGATTCCTCAGGGTTTTATAACGGGACCAAATTGGGCCCAAATGAGCTGTCAGCTGCCCTCAGAACCTAACCTATTAAGGATATTATTAACGATTTCGCTCACAATGAAATAAAATCGTTCAAGAATAAATTAATTCTTTGAAACAATTTATAAGTTAAATGGATCAATGTTGTTATATAACGTTAGAATTATTATTTTTAAAAATATGTAATAAAGGTCAATAAATTTTAAAAGTTGTTGACCTACAATGCAGCAATATTTCAGAAAAATAAATTCTAAGTCGTTTTTTTTTTTTTTTTTTTTTTTTTTGTATTCAATTATTATTAGCAACTACAATTATCGTTGGCTTTATTAAAGATGAATTTACATTTATAAATTATAAGAAATTTTAAGTACTAAAAATTATAGGACACTTTTAATATTTGAACTAATTTTTTCACTATTTCTTAAAAAAAAAAAAAAAAAAAAAAAATTAAATTAAAATTAAAATTTGGCGATTTCTGATTAACAATTTGGCGACAGAGTCTCAAAAAAAATCTGACAACCCTGTATGTAATAAAAACTCGCAGGAAATAATCCCTAAACTCGCTAAAAAGCGCTAAATTGAACCAAAATTAAAGGAATTGGTTTATATTTTGAATCAAATTTAAAACTGGTGTTTTTATTACAGAAATAAACGGTAAAAACGAATGTACATTTAAAATTCCACATTCATAACACCTTTTTACAAGAATTTTAATTTGTAAAACTTATTATCTTCTGGCAGATATTGTTATATTTTAAATTTTAAAATTTGATTTAATCAGTCCAATTTTTTCCCCCAAAAAAAGGAAATTCATAACATATATAGGAACGTGTTTGAATGAATCTGGAGAATTGCAAATATATCCTTTATTCGATGGGTTTGGATATACGAATAGACATCTCAAATGACCACTTTAAACGAAAGAATTCTAAAAGTATATTTTGGCATTTCGAAATGAAAAAAACTCGTTTTAATTTTTGGTGAACTAGGAAATTAATAAAAGTAATAATGTCATTAAATTTTGTCATTAAAAAATTAAAAATATGTAAACAGAAAAATCAAATTTAATTTAAATTTCTTGTTTGCTTTTCAAATCCATTCTGAAAGTAACACTCTATTCTGGGTATGAACATTTAATAAAAATAAAATTTAATAAAATTTTATTTACAACTGTCCAAAATCTACTAAGAAGAATAATTTTTCTATCGTTTTAAACAGGGCTTAAGATACTATTTATTATTATTATTATTATTTTTTTTTTTTTTTTTTTCTTAGTTAATAGAAACATTAAAACGTGTTGCTAATCGAAACATAGTGTACAACTAGCAGATTATGTGAAAATAACGTCAAACTAAATTTAAAAAAGTGTATATGTGTGTGTATGTGACTACATGTTGGTTTTCATGGTAGTTTACGAGTCCTATTTGACACAAAATAAAATTACTATGTGTACATTTTTTTTTTTTTTTTTTTTTTTTTGGTGAATTAGATTTTTGACTATTACATTAGGTTTTTTCTCCCGCATAACTATCTATCTATTAATCTCTGAATCAACATATAAATGAAACATATAAACGAACGCGCCAATTTAGCGCCATTTTTGAACGGAAAAAATGCGACTTTTGAGTTGTTAAAAAGCGCTAAATTGGCAACGCTGGTTTTTAGTGCAAAATTTTTGTTTAAATACACACATTCACATACCTTAACAAATATTAAACTCATCAATACCACCCTCTCTTTATTAAAGCCTCTTTTATTCATAACGGTGGTTTGAAATGGTTGAGAATATTTACAACAGGAGGCATGATACAATAACAACAAAAGCAATAAAAATCATTGCAAATAACAAAAAAAAACATACAACCGTGTGTAAGTGTAAAGTAAGCCCAGCCAGACAACAAAAACATAGACACAAATACTAAACATAATATTGCCTGTCTAATGGTTTAGTTCTATGCAAAAAGCCACCATGAAATGATTCTTTTATAGTAATGGCAACGCTGACATTACGACGCCAAATATTAAATGCGTTGGAAGAAATTGTTATTTTTGTGCAAAAAACCGTATTTTATAGCATTTTTTTTGTTTTTATTTTTCCTTTTTTTTTAATAAAAGTGAAAGTAAAACCAGCCGTTAAACCATGAAAAAAGGGTTAAATGTTGTTGGCAAGAAGAGTATCAAAATACAAAATCCAAAAGAAAGAAAGCATAATATGGGTTATAAGATATAGAACTGGGAAAACACGCAGGAAATTTAATTTTAACTTCAAAGATTTCTACAGTAATCTTAGAATTTACAAATAAAAAGTTAATGACAACACGGTAAAATTAAAAAGGATTAAGATAAATCAAAGAAAAGGAATTTGTAAAAAAAAAAAAGATAGATAATTTAGTGATGGTTGAATAAAAAGTATAAACGTTATACAAAATGAAACCAATTCTTTTTTTTTAATTTCTAAAGAAATTTTACATTAATTTGAAATAAATTTTCTAAAGAAATTTTACACCAATTTAAAGTAAAATTTTCAAAGAAATATTTCACGTCATATTTGAGGCAAAAATTTTCCAAAGAAATATTTTAAAAAATTTACTTTAAATTTGAACAAAAAATTTTACAAATAAACAAATCCCTTCAAATTTGTAGCAAATAATTTCCAAATAAAAAAATCACTTCAAATTTGAAGCAAAAATTTTCCAAATAAAAAATTCACTTAAAATTTAAAGCAAAAATTTTCCAAATTTGAAGCAAAAATTTTTCAAAAGAAAAAATTTACTTCAAATTTGAAGCAAAAATTTTTCGAAAGAAAAAATTTACTTCAAATTTCAAGCAAAATTTTTCGAAAGAAAAAATTTTCTTCAAATTTGAAGCAAAATTTTTCGAAAGAAAATATTTTTACTTCTAATTTTAAGAAAAATTTTTCGAAAGAAAATAATTACTTCAAATTTAAAGCAAAATTTTTTGAAAGAAAAAATTTAATTCAAATTTGAAGCAAAAATTTTTTGAAGAAAAAATTTACTGAACTGAATTAGAACTATTACTTCAAATTACTTCAAATTTGGAGCAACATTTTTCGAAAGAAAAAATTTACTTCAAATTTGAAGCAACATTTTTCGAAAGAAAAAATTTACTTCAAATTTCAAGCAAAATTTTTTGAAAGAAAAAATTTACTTCAAATTTCAAGCAAAATTTTTCGAAAGAAAATATTTACTTCAAATTTGAAGCAAAATTTTTCGAAAGAAAAAAATTTACTTAAAATTTGAAGCAACATTTTTCGAAAGAAAAGAATTTACTTCAAATTTTAAGCAAAATTTTTCAAAAGAAAAAATTTACTTCCAATTTGAAGCAAAATTTTTCGAAAGAAAAAAATTTACTTCCAACTTGAAGCAAAATTTTTCGAAAGAAAAAATTTACTTTCAATTTGAAACAAAAATTTTTCGAAGAAAAAATTTGCTTAAAATTTAAAGCAAAATTTTTCGAAAGAAAAAATTTACTTCAAATTTGAAGCAAAAATTTTTTGAAGAAAAAATTTACTGAACTGAATTAGAACTAAAGTAGAATTGACTAGAACCAAGTAAATATTGACACTGAAATCTTTTTATTGATTAATTTTTCTTTTAATTTTTTTTGGTAAATTTACTAACTAAAGTTTCGTTTTTCAATTTGCCAAAAAATAATAACTTTAAATTTAATTTTACACATTTAGGATACAGTGTAAGTACTTAACTTCCGTTTCGTCAACAAAGCGACTAACAGAGATTCAAATTATCTTGATTATTTTTTATTTTTTTGCTTTGCTTTTTTATTATACTTTGGCAAATCTCATTATTCGTTGTAAAAGAGTTAAACGATTTTCTGCTTCAATTTTTTTTTTATTCATGGCAAAAGTTTAGCAAAGATAAAAACAGCAACAACAATATATTTTTTCGAACAGAAAATCTATTCCTCGTTAGAGTAACAACTAACTCATCACAACAGCAACAAATGTCGTTGACCTTTTTGTTTTTTTTTTTGTTTTGGCTCAAGTTTTTCTATTAACATTAGAGACAAACAACAAAAAACAACATTTTGACAACATTGACTTGTCCAAACACGGGCTACTAGAAGAATATGTCAATTTAATGACAAGACGTAGAGCAGAGTCTCATTATGAGCATTATTAGGCAGACAGACAGACAATTTAGAAGTCCTTTTGTGTAGGACCAAAGAAAATTGTATTTTATTTTAAAAGATTCTAAATAAAGATTAATTTTGAAATAATAAACTAAAAACAAATTGTTTTTTACCATAATAGAAAAACTTAAAATATTAAAAAAATGAGAAGGGATTAGAAATTTTGAAAAGGTTATGCATTAGGCAGAAAATATTAGTGAGAATTTTATTAGCTTAAAATGAGTAAAAAACTTGAAAAAAATTATTTAATTTAAAGATATTTATAAAATTTATTGTATAAAATTAAAAAAAAAAAATATCTCATAAAATAAACCCTAGATTAAATCATTTTTTTAATCAACCTTTTTAGCAATTTAATAACAAACAAAAAAACCCTCTCTTTCCTTTCAGTAAAAAAAATTGCTTAACATTTCTTTTGTTCCCTTTGAGCTTTTGTTTTTTGTTTACACTCATTTATAACCGTTAAATATTTAGGGATTTAATGATAAAATGATGCCTAAAACTATTTACATTTTTTGACATATTGTTTAAGCTCTCTTTTTGTTTACATTTCTTTACTCTACTTCATACTACTACAACATTAATAACAATTTTGCTTACTGTTATTTTTGTTTATTTTATCCCGAGTACAATAACAAAAAACCACAAAACACTTGTCATTTAGTTAAGGCAAAAATATGTAAAATGGCAGCCAGAAAACGAAATATGAGAAACAAAGAAATAGTATTATTATCAAGAGAATCATTTTCATGTTGTATGATAAATATAATAGTAATGTAAAGCATTCAGCAACACAATGTCTCAAGTACTTTTAACACTAAAACATGAAGCAAAAAAAACACAGTGGGACTAGGATTTAGCTTTAGTCTAAAGCAAAATTTCTATTGAAACTTTGCTTAAAAATTTCTTTAAAAAATTGTTGTTTCAAATTGAAGTAAAATTTCTTTAGAAAATTTCTGCTTCAAATTGAAGTAAAATTTCTTTAGAAAATTTGCTTCAAATTGCTGAAAGATTTCTTTAGAAAATTTGCTTTAAACTGAAGTAAAATTTCTTTAGAAAATTTTTGCTTCAAATTGAAGTAAAATTTCTTTAGAAAATTTTTGCTTCAAATTGAAGTAAAATTTCTTTAGAAAATTTTTGCTTCAAATTGAAGTAAAATTTCTTTAGAAAATTTTTGCTTCAAATTAAAGTAAAATTTCTTTAGAAAATTTTTGCTTCAAATTGATGAAAAATTGCTTTAGAAAATTTTATTTAAATTGATGAAAAATTGCTTTAGAAAATTTTCTTCAACTTGATGAAAATTTTCTTTAGAAAATTTGATGAAAAATTTCTTTAGAAAATTTGCTTTAAATTAAAGTAAAATTTCTTTAGAAAATTTGCTTTAAATTAAAGTAAAATTTCTTTAGAATATTTGCTTCAAATTGATGAAAATTTTCTTTAGAAAATTTTTGCTTCAAATTGATGAAAAATGCTTTAGAAAATTTTCTTCCAATTGAAGTAAAATTTCTTTAGAAAATTTGCTTCAAATTGATGAAAATTTTCTTTAGAAAATTTGCTTCAAATTGATGAAAATTTTCTTTAGAAAATTTGCTTCAAATTGATGAAAATTTTCTTTAGAAAATTTGCTTCAAATTGATGAAAATTTTCTTTAGAAAATTTGCTTCAAATTGATAAAAAATTGAAGTAAAATTTCTTTAAAAAATTTTTGCTTCAAATTGAAGTAAAATTTCTTTAGAAAATTTTTGCTTAAAATTGAACTAAAATTTCTTTAGAAAATTTTTGCTTCAAATTGAACTAAAATTTCTTTAGAAAATTTTTGCTTCAAAATGAAGTAAAATTTCTTTACAAAATTTTTGCTTCAAATTGATGAAATATTGCTTTAGAAAATTTTATTCAAATTGATGAAAAATTGCTTTAGAAAATTTTCTTCAACTTGATGAAAATTTTCTTTAGAAAATTTGCTTCAAATTGATGAAAATTTTCTTTAGAAAATTTGCTTCAAATTGATGAAAAATTTCTTTAGAAAATTTGCTTTAAATTAAAGTAAATTTTCTTTAGAAAATTTGCTTCAAATTGATGAAAATTTTTTTTAGAAAATTTTTGCTTCAAATTGATGAAAAATTGCTTTAGAAAATTTGCTTCAAATTGAAGTAAAATTTCTTCAGAAAATTTGCTTTAAATTGAAGTAAAATTTCTTTAGAAAATTTGCTTTAAATTGAAGTAAAATTTCTTTAGAAAATTTGCTTTAAATTGAAGTAAAATTTCTTTAGAAAATTTGGTTCAAATTGAAGTAAAATTTCTTTAGAAAATTTGCTTCAAATTGAAGTAAAATTTCTTTAGAAAATTTGCTTCAGATTGAAGTAAAATTTCTTTAGAAAATTTGCTTCAAATTGAAGTAAAATTTCTTTAGAAAATTTGCTTCAAATTGAAGTAAAATTTCTTTAGAAAATTTGCTTCAAATTGAAGTAAAATTTCTTTAGAAAATTTGCTTCAAATTGAAGTAAAATTTCTTTAGAAAATTTGCTTCAAATTGAAGTAAAATTTCTTTAGAAAATTTGCTTCAAATTGAAGTAAAATTTCTTTAGAAAATTTGCTTCAAATTGAAGTAAAATTTCTTTAGAAAATTTGTTTCAAATTGAAGTAAAATTTCTTTAGAAAATTTGTTTCAAATTGAAGTAAAATTTCTTTAGAAAATTTGCTTCAAATTGAAGTAAAATTTCTTTAGAAAATGTGCTTCAAATTGAAGTAAAATTTCTTTAGAAAATTTGCTTCAAATTGAAGTAAAATTTCTTTAGAAAATTTGCTTCAAATTGAAGTAAAATTTCTTTAGAAAATTTGCTTCAAATTAATGAAAATTTTCTTTAGAAAATTTGCTTGAAATTGAAGTAAAATTTCTTTAGAAATATGAAGTAAATTTTTTCTTTAGAAAATTTATGCTTCAAATTTGAAGTCAATTTTTCTTCAGAAAATTTTTGCTTCAAATTTTAGGCTAATTTTTTCTTTAGAACATTTTTGCTTAAAATTTAAGTCAATTTTTTCTTTAGAAAATTCTTTAGAAAATTTCTTCCTAAGTAAGTTTTTCTTTATCAAATGTTTGCTTCAAATTTTAAGCAAATTTTACTTTAGATAATCTGTGATTCAAATTGATAAGAAATTTCTTTAGAAAATTTGCTTCAAATTGATGAAAAATTCCTTCAGAAAATTTGCTTGGAACTATATTGAAATTTTTCTGATTTAAACAAAAGCAAAATTTCCCAAAAAATTATTGCTCCACTGTTTAAAATTTTCATTTCATCTTGTAATCTGTAATCTGTTACCATTATTGTTAAACAAATTTAAAGATTTTTTTTTTTTTTTAGTATTAAACCTTTTTTTTCTTCTGCTCTCTTCTTTATATATTTTTTTTTTTTTTTTATTTGATAAATTTTATGCTTGAATGTAAATGGACAAAAGGAATTTGTTTTAGTTTTTTGTTTTAAACATTTCATTGTTGTCTATCATACTTAGATACCAATTTGCTGGACTTGTATGTCATTTCAACTTTCATAATTTTGTAAGTGTGTGTGTGTGTGTTTTTTTTTACTTCATTCATTTCCATTTAAACTGACATTGAAGAGCCTGTTCCTTCAGTTTCTTTAATAATCTTTCAAACCAAGAAATTTTTCTCATTTTCTATAGCTAGCAAAAGTCGGTAGAATAAAAATTCTATGAAATTTAAATCATATTTAGCTGTAAGCATTACGCAAATAGACTTTTTTCTATTTTAGGTTTGAAATAAATTTTTTATGCAAAACAAAACAAAAAAAGGCAACAATTTTAAAGAAAGGATGTTTATACAACTAGTTATGTAGGGAGAGAGAGTGTAAGAGGGAGTAGAAAATGTTGAAATGAGATGATTTTTTAACAGATTATGATGCTGTCAGATTTCAAACAGTTTTAATGTCAATTACTCCTAGTTGACAGTTTCAAAATGAACATTTTATAGGGACATAAAAGAAAATATGGTAAGTAAGTTGAAAAGAAATATTTATCTATGGAAGAAAATATTTCTTCTTTTCTATCAAATTTATAAGTATTTTTAAAAACAAGGAGAAAACAACAAGAAACAAGAAGATGCCAATTAGGCTGTGCAAATGTGTTTAGAAAGTGATAAATTACTCGTAGTAAGAATTTTGGTAGTAAAATTATTGTTACGTTATATGGTCATAATGGTTGCACAATTAATGTACGTTTTTAATATACAGAGCATCAAAAATCAAACAACAAGAATATTTTTTTTTCTAAAAAAAATTTAAAGCAAATTTTCTAATTTTCTAAAGAAATTTTAATTCAATACGAAGCAAATTTTCCAAAGAAATTTTACTTCAATTTGAAGCAAATTTTCTAAAGACATTTTACCTCAATTTGAATCAAATTTCTTAAAGAAATTTTACTTCCATTTGAAGCAAATTTTGTAAAGACATTTTTCATCCATTTGAGGCAAATTTTCTAAAGAAATTGTTCATCAATTTGAAGCAAATTTTCTAAAGGAATTTTACCTCAATTTGGGACAAAATTTTCTAAAGAAGTTTTACCTTAATTTGAGGCAAATTTTCTAAAGAAATTTTACTTCAATTTGAAGGAAATTTTCTAAAGAAATTTTACTTCAATTTGAAGCAAATTTTCTAAAGAAATTTTACTTCAATTTGAAGCAAATTTTCTAAAGAAATTTTACTTTTACAATTTGAAGCAAATTTTCTAAATAAATTTTACTTCAATTTGATGCAAATTTTCTAAAGAAATTTTACTTCAATTTGAAGCAAATTTTCTAAAGAAATTTTACTTCAATTTGAAGCAAATTTTCTAAAGAAATTTTACTTCAATTTGAAGCAAATTTTCTAAAGAAATTTTACTTCAATTTGAAGCAAATTATCTAAAGAAATTTTTCATCAATTTAAGGCAAATTTTCTAAAGAAATTTTTCATCAATTTAAGGCACATTTTCTAAAGAAATTGTTCATTTGAAGCAAATTTTATAAAGAAACTTTTCATCAACTTGAAGCAAATTTTCTAAAGAAATTTTTCATCAATTTGAAGCAAATTTTCTAAAGAAATTTTACTTCAATTTGAAGCAAATTTTCTAAAGAAATTTTAATTCAATTTGAAGCAAATTTTCTAAAGAAATTTTACTTCAATTTGAAGCAAATTTTCTAAAGAAATTTTACTTCAATTTGAAGCAAATTTTCTAAAGAAATTTTACTTCAATTTGAAGCAAATTTTCTAAAGAAATTTTACTTCAATTTGAAGCAAATTTTCTAAAGAAATTTTACTTCAATTTGAAGCAAATTTTCTAAAGAAATTTTTCATCAATTTGAGGCAAATTATCTAAAGAAATTTTTCATCAATTTAAGGCAATTTTCTAAAGAAATTTTTCATCAATTTGAGTAAAATTTTCTAAAGAAATTGTTCATCAATTTGAAGCAAGTTATCTAAAGAAATTTTTCATCAATTTGAAGCAAATTTTCTAAAGAAATTGTTGATCAATTTGAAGCAAATTTTCTAAAGAAGTTGTTCATCAATTTGAAGCAGATTATCTAGACATTTTTCATCAATTTGAAGCAAAAATTTTCTAAAGAAATTTTACTTCAATTTGAAGCAAATTTTCTAAAGAAATTTTACTTCAATTTGAAGCAAATTTTCTAAAGAAATTTTACTTCAATTTGAAGCAAATTTTCTAAAGAAATTTTACTTCAATTTGAAGCAAATTTTCTAAAGAAATTTTACTTCAATTTGAAGCAAATTTTCTAAAGAAATTTTACTTCAATTTGAAGCAAATTTTCTAAAGAAATTTTACTTCAATTTGAAGCAAATTTTCTAAGAAATTTTACTTCAATTTGAAGCAAATTTTCTAAAGAAATTTTACTTCAATTTGAATCAAATTTTCTAAAGAAATTTTTCATCAATTTGAGGCAAATTATCTAAAGAAATTTTTCATCAATTTAAGGCAATTTTCTAAAGAAATTTTTCATCAATTTGAGTAAAATTTTCTAAAGAAATTGTTCATCAATTTGAAGCAAGTTATCTAAAGAAATTTTTCATCAATTTGAAGCAAATTTTCTAAAGAAATTGTTGATCAATTTGAAGCAAATTTTCTAAAGAAGTTGTTCATCAATTTGAAGCAGATTATCTAGACATTTTTCATCAATTTGAAGCAAAAATTTTCTAAAGAAAAAAATTATTTCAAATTTTCTAAAGAAAAAATTTACTTCAGATTTGAAGCAAAAAATTTCTAAAGAAAAAAATTTACTTCAAATTTGAAGCAAAAATTTTCTAAAGAAAATAATTTACTTCAAATTTGAAGCAATAATTTTCTAAAGAAAATAATTTACTTCAAATTTGAAGCAAAAATTTTCTAAAGAAAATAATTTACTTCAAATTTGAAGCAAAAATTTTCTAAAGAAAATAATTTACTTCAAATTTGAAGCAAAAATTTTATAAAGAAAAAATTTACTTCAAATTTGACGCATAAATTTTCTAAAGAAAAAAATTTACTTCAAATTTGAAGCAAAAATTTTCTAAAGAAAAAAATTTACTTCAAATTTGAAGCAAAAATTTTCTAAAGAAAAAAATTTACTTCAAATTTGACGCATAAATTTTCTAAAGAAAAAAATTTACTTCAAATTTGAAGCAAAAATTTTCTAAAGAAAAAAATTTACTTCAAATTTGAAGCAAAAATTTTCTAAAGAAAAAAATTTACTTCAAATTTGAAGCAAAAATTTTCTAAAGAAAAAAATTTACTTCAAATTTGAAGCAAAAATTTTCTAAAGAAAAGAATTTACTTCAAATTTGAAGCAAAAATTTTCTAAAGAAAAAAATTTACTTGAAATTTGACGCATAAATTTTCTAAAGAAAAATATTTACTTCAAATTTGAAGCAAACATTTTTTAAAGAAAAATATTTACTTCAAATTTGAAGCAAACATTTTTTAAAGAAAAATATTTACTTCAAATTTGAAGCAAAAATTTTCTAAAGAAAAAATTTACTTCAAATTTGAAGCAAAAATTTTCTAAAGAAAATAATTTACTTCAAATTTGAAGCAAAAATTTTCTAAAGAAAATAATTTACTTCAAATTTGAAGCAAAAATTTTCTAAAGAAAATAATTTACTTCAAATTTGAAGCAAAAATTTTCTAAAGAAAAAAATTTACTTCAAATTTGAAGCAAACATTTTTTAAAGAAAAAAAATTAATTCAAATTTGAAATAAAAATATTTTAAAGAAAAAAAAAAATAACTTCAAATTTGAAACGAAAATTTTTTAAAGAAAAAAATTTACTTGAAATTTTAAGCATAAATTTTCTATAGAAATTTCCCTTTAAATTAATCTGGCAATACTTGAAGTCTAACTCATTTCACTATTATTATTATCTTGTCATAATTAAACTCACTCTTTTATTATACTTTCTTACTTTTTGTAATTTGTCTACATACACTCACACTTCATAAACAAGATCTAATTACAAAACAAAAACTTACCTTATGCTTTTTGGCAATTATTTTAATAAAGAAAATAATTAAAAATTCCCAGAAATATCCATATAAGACCGCAGACAATTTGTTTTTTTTTTTTTTACATTAAATTTGTGTTTGAATTTATTATGTCTAACTAAAACAACTCTCACTTTTTTTCTAGCAAGATAAATGAATCATTTTTTTATGCTCAAAAGCCAGACATTTACACATTTTTTAGAAAGCATCCTTGCTTGTTTAAATTTTGAAATTTATTTTACTTTTTTATTTTCCGTTTTATTCGCATATTTCATTTTCTTTAAACATTTTTTTCATTACATGTTATGAATAATATCTATTATTTATTAACAACTTAGCAACATTTTTCTGCAAAATTATGTTATTTTAAAAATTTCCCTCACGTATTTGTCGCAAGGACAAATAATGTTTGAAGTAAATACCAAAAACAACCATAACAACTTTATGTTTTCACTTTTGCCGTCTTAACAAACTCTCAAATATACGCACACAAATACAAAATGTTTCAAACACATTTGAAAAAAAATTAGTATTTTTTATATCTCTATAAAAATACTTTCTCAAATATCCGTTTCACAATGTACCGCACGCGACATCAAATTGTAAACTGAAAGCACGCGCGCCACTAACAAAATACACCAACCACATCGTCATCATCATTATTACATTCGTAGCATTTCGATAACAAACAAAAACATCAACGAAGTAGTAGCAGTGATGAAAACAGAATATAACATATGATAAGTTTTCTTGCTGTTGTTGTTATTGTTTGCAGAATATATAAATAGGGAACATAAAAATACAACCGGCAAAAATATCTCAAAAAAAAAGCAAACAAAGCATAACAAGACAGACACGCAGGACTTTAAAAGCAAGTGTAAATAAAGTGGTATGAGCAATATCTATTTAAAGTATGTGTATGAATGTATACTCAACAACAATAATATAGTTAGAAAATTATTAACTCTCTCGGAAATACTTGAATTAGTTGAGTAGAGAGGATTGTAAACCAGGGATGATAAGTTCAGTACAATTGTACTTTTTTTAGTACAATTAAAAGTACACCAGTATTCCAGTGATTGATTTAGTAAATTTTTTAAATTTTGCACTATTAAAAAATTATTATTTGAAATTAAAGTTCTTCAGATGATTTTTAAAGAATTTGTGTATTAAAGTTTAGAAACATTTACATTTTCAGACACTTTTGAAAATACTCTTGGACATGCCTTTATTAAGTTTATTTGAAAAGATTCAGTGAACCTTCCCTCGACTATTCGCTTAAAAAATGTAAGAAGTCTAAAAAAACGGCATCCATTACTCAATATTTGAAAATATTCATGATATGCGTTTATTAAGTTTATGTTAAAAAGATTCAGTGAAACATTTCCTTGGCAATCCATTTTATAAAATATCTATCCAGGAAACTGTGAAAAGTTTACAAAAACGTGTGTATCGGTATCTATTGCTCAACATGGAAAATTGTAATTTTTACACGAACTTTTCTTGTTTACTTTAAAGCTTTCCTAGAACTTTCCTAACTTTGGGTTTAAATCGCAGCTAAATATTGGAAGTAGATGTAATATTTTTTGTTTTGGATTGTTTCTTTTTCAAGAAACCAGTAACTCTCAATCGTTAGGTTTTTGTTGAATTATCTGCTACATTTTACATTTTAAAAAAATAGTCTCTTCACTTGATTTTGATTGTACAAAATAATATGCAACTAATTTTTAAAATTCTAGGGACACTTCAAAAAGATATTTTGATCGGAAGAAAATCTTAGAGTTTAGTATAATTATGGCCTAAAAAGTACAATTTTTTATTAGTTTCAGGACAATACTGAAAATCGCATTTATCATCCCTGTTGTAAAAAACCATGTGTTTGAATATGCAGCAATGTGGAATGACAAAAATGCGAAAAGGGAAAAAAGAGGGAGAAGATAAAATGCATTATGTAAATAAAGCTACCAGATGGAAGTTTAGAAAAAGCGTTGGAAAATAGTAAAATAAAATAAAATAAAATAAAACAAAATGAAGTAAATATAAAAAACAAAATATAATAAAACAAAATAAAATAAAAATTAAATAAAATAAATTGGCAATAAAATAAAAATAAATTGAAATAAAAATTAAAATAAAAAAATAAAATAAAAATAAAATAAAATTAAATAAAATCAAATAAAATAATATAAAATAAAATGAAATAAAAAAATAAAAATAAAATATAAATAAGAAAATCAAATAGAAGCAAAATATAAATACAATAAAAATAAAATAAAAAAAATAAAAATAAAATTAAAAATAAAAAATGAACATAAAATAAAGTAAAATAAAATAAAAATTAAATTAAAATAAAATAATATAATATAAAATAAAAATAAAATAATATAAAAGTAAAATAAAATTAAATAAAAATGAAATTTTCTTTGCTTTTTTATTTTAATTTTTTGTAATTTTTCCTTAAATTACACTTCTGATAATAAATAAAATCCCTCCAAAAGTGTTAAACATCAAAAAAGACTAATTCCATTCCATCTGGCTACTTCAAATTAATAAGTCAACAAACAAGAGAATGAGTGAGCATGAGATAGAGAAAATGTAAAAAATGTAAACATAAACAAAAATTTGTGCAGATTGCAAAGGAGTTT
Source organism: Protocalliphora azurea (assembly GCA_932274085.1). Taxonomy (NCBI): domain Eukaryota; kingdom Metazoa; phylum Arthropoda; class Insecta; order Diptera; family Calliphoridae; genus Protocalliphora; species Protocalliphora azurea. The sequence goes on from OW026522.1 coordinate 14,215,153, forward strand.
TTATATATATACAGTTACTTTCCGATGTATTTTGTTTTGGTGGTTGTTGGTATCATACACAGTGGGGTGCCTTTAAAAACAAGGTGGTAGAAATAATATGCAACCACCTACCTACCATAGCTCTCTTTTCTAAGTACAAAAAAGCTGGTATTTTTGGTAGATGGTGGAGGTTTTATTTGTTTGTTACCTTCTTGTGTGCTTGCATGTTGATGATGATTCTAATAAAAATGACATGCTGTTTAAAGGGTGTTTAAATGTACCTACAATAAAATGCAAGCAAAGTAGAAGTATATTAAACAACTCCAACTTTTGTTTTTGGTGTTGTTATAATTATTATAATTTTAGTTGATTTAGATGCTAATTTTCTATAAAAAATCACTTTAAAAAATGCACTTAAAATAGTATGATATGAAATTATAAAATTGCCACTTCTTCGTTCTGGTAATGGTTTTAAGTTTAATAACTACTAGCAATAATATTAAGAACTTTTAATATCTTTTATTATTTTTTAATAAAATTTATATTATATTTTTAATTTGTAGTTTTTTTAATTAAAATTTGGAATGCATTTATTATTAAGAAAAAGAGTATTATTTTTTATTTCGTACGTTATTTCATCAACGTACCCACCAAACAGGTAAAAATCTGTGTAAATTACTTTTTTTAGATGTGTTGTGGTGAATATACATGCGGTATGTTGAGTTTATAGGAGTGGTGAATATTTTGTGGTGAGTATAGGATTGAAGAATAAAAAGAAACACATTTTTCCGTTACCCACCATACTTTCCGTTATTTGAAAAATTATGATTACCCTAACCAAAATTTTTAATTGAATCTCACAGACCAACATCGAATTACCCATAAGTTGTGTATTAACAACAACCTCATTTCCAACTTAACGTTAGTAAATATTACAATAACCATTATCCCCATTTTAAATTCAAAAATTATCGACAATTGAATGATTGTCACAATATAACCCTGAACTATCGAAATTTATTAACGACACTCTTACAGCAACAGAGCAGAAACCTAAAAGCAGATGCCAAATAATTTAAATTTAATTTTTTAACTTATTAGTTGGTATTTATTATTTCGAAATAAAGCACAAATAAACTATACTAATTCATTCATTAAATCTTTGTTTACATGAATTAAATGATTTTGTGTATGAAACACACACATATACCCATGGAAAAAGGTGTTTTTTATGTCACCAAAAGGATTTGTTACCATAATAAAAAAATGTATACTTCAGATTTGAACCCGACGAAATAACAGATACAGTTCCAAGTAATAACTGTTAGATAAAACAGTGTTCCAACTAAGTCAGAGTTGTATTTTTATGTAACATGAGAGTTACCACGCAACTGCTTTTTAATTCATTTGAGAGATTTTATTAAGAACATTTGATATCGCACATTATTTCTATAATATATATATATATATTTATATTTATATCTACCTTTTTAAATAAAATTTGCTTCTGCTCTAAAATATTTTCTAAAATAGTTATCATACTTCATTGCAGAATAATTCAATGAAATACAGTGGTGGTAACTTTTCTTCATAAAATTACTGTGAAAGCCGCTAGAAAGCAGCTTCAATAGATTTGAAATTAAAAATCTTAAATTTTTTAAATTTTATTTTAAACATGAAATGAAAAAACAACAATAATTGTATAGAAAATAAGAAATCAAATTTTTTTTATGATGAAAATGAACCACGACATCATCACGATGTTAAAATGACGAAAACGGTGATCTGCATAATTTACCTTTAACATATTATAAAGATCGGTGTAAAGAACAGAAAAAAATTTTAAAAAATATAAAATTATTTGTATTTTTATCAATTCCTATTTCCGAGCATTCAATTGATCCTTTGGTCTTTGCAATCGCATAAATTGTATAGAAAATATTTACTATTTTAAGCGAGTTTGGAATCCCAATAGCTCCTAAAGATTTTTTTTTTTTTTTTTGCTACTTATTAAAAATGTTCTTTTATTTCAATTACATTTATTATATCTTATTTCATTCTAATACATATTATTATTATTATTATTATTATTATTATTATTATTATTGTGCTTTATTTTTTGTCGCTATCTTCTATTACATTTTATTATTCCGTATTTTATTTCATTATATTTTATTTATCATTTTAATTTTGTTTTATTTTATTAATTTTTTATTTATTTATTTTTTTTACTTATTTTACCTTATTATATTTTTGTCTTATTTTTATTTTAATATTATATTTTACTATTATAATTATTTAAAAAAAATCGCTGAAATTGCATTTATCACCCGTTTACCAACACTGTATTTCAAATACAACAGTGTTTACGAAAAAACAAAATGTCTGCCAACAGCAGCAACCCAAGCCAACTTCATGATGTAGCGAAAAAAACGAATACATACATTTTTCAGTATCGATTGGAACAACACGTACGTGTTTTCTAGGCTGAAAAATTACAAAAGTTTAATTGAATTTTTAAGTTAAAAAAAAGTATAAAAAAAAAAGAAATTAATAAAAATGGGTGATCAACGAGGAACGCGTGTGTATGTTGGAAATTTAACTGATAAGATTAAGAAAGACGATTTGGAAGGAGAATTCACAAAATATGGTAAATTAAATTCAGTATGGATTGCATTTAATCCACCAGGTTTTGCATTCGTTGAATTTGAACATCGTGACGATGCCCAAAAGGCATGTGATGTTCTAAACGGCACCGAATTGCTGGGGTCACAATTACGTGTGGAAATCAGTAAGGGTCGCCCACGACAACGTCGTCAAGGAGGTGGTGGTAGAGGAGGTGGCGGAGGTGATAGACGCCGTGATGGTGGTGGCTTTGGTGGTGGTCGTCGTAATGGTGGTGGTGGCGGCGGCGGAGGCTTCCGGCCACGTAATTCAAGTGGCGGCCGTTATCCTGACCGTGGCTATGGCGGTTCAGGTGGTGGTGGTCGCTCCGGAGGCGGTGGATATGGACGTGATGGCTACGGCAGTTCAAGTGGTGGCCGTTCTGGAGGCGGTGGTGGCTATGGACGTGATGGTGGCAGTTCAGGTGGCTTCAGTCGTCGTGATTCATACGGTCGTGATGGTGGCAGTAGTGGTGGCCGCTCCTTCGGCGGTCAAGGTGGTGGCGGCGGTGGTCGTTTTAGATCACGCTCTCCTATGGGACGTTTTTAAATTTATAATATAGAACTCTACACACATACACAATTATCTACTAGAATTTTATCAAAAACAAAGAATATAACAAGTAAGCTACGATGTGTTATATATACAACAAATATTTAAATTAACTACGTTAAAAGCTGCGTTTGATAGTAACAATTTTTTGTAGAAATTTGCAAATATGAACGTAATATATTTAAAAATTATTCTACTATCAAAGAAATCGTCTTTTTAAGACGAAGTCTTAAAATAATTCGTATTTTAGTGTCGTAAGTCATAATTTTAATTTAAAATATTCCTCAAAAAGAAAAGAAAAAACAAAAAATTCTACACCATTTTGCAAAAAATTCATGAAGAATTTGTCATAATTTAACGATTATTTGAGAAAAAAAAAAAAAACAAGAGAGCAGAAACAAATGCAAATTAGCAAAGAAAAGAAAGAGACATGGTTTATGCAAAAACAAAATGGCCGAAAAATTTGTAAAGAGAGAGAGATGGTTTTATAAATTGTATTTATTTTTTTTTTACACTTAAATCAACGTATAATTTTAAGTTATTCCCTTTTTTCTATCAAACATTTCCCTACAAAATTGAAAAACTACATAATCATTTACTTTTTCACTAAAATATAAAAAGCAAAATTATAATAACTACGTAATACTACGCTAAGTTTATACGTCTGTCTTTATAACAACAGCCACAAGCAAAAACTTAAAGAAAACCAGAACAATCCAAAAAGAGATTTTTAGCAAACATTCTTTTAAAAAAATAAACAAAACAAAAAACAGAATTGATGTGTAATCTCATTATTAAATGATAGAAAGAAAAACATGAATTAACTACTATTCGTACTATTTCTGTAACAATTACACAGTATTCCACAAAAAAAGTAAGAAAAAAATATGAACAAAATTATTCAAAACAAAAAATTAAACGTCGTTTTATTTAACTAATCAAATCAAGCAATCTTCGAATTTACAGCCTTCTCTTCAACAGCAGCAGCTCTACGAAATTTGTTCCCGCAAACCCTCGATGATCATCAAACATACGTTCGTCATTTGTTCAGTCAAGTCTTCGCCGTGATGTCTACGATTTTCTTCATCAGCGTCTTCGTTTTTTTTTTTTTCTTTCTTTGAATCTCGTCTCTACTTTCTCTAAACTCCGTAAAATCTCTTGCTCTCAGTATTATACCGTTAGCTTAAACGTTGGCAGAGGAAAATATGAAATAAAATAGGGCACAAAATTATACTTTTTAAAAAAATGTATCTTGGTCATAAAAAAATTCTATCTTTTGAAGAAAAAATATGAT